>JZKD02S1900031.1:53531-67217 GCA_000966675.3 Picea glauca
GAATATATTTGAAGAACGAAATGAATACAGATTATTATCAAAAGATGCTTAACACACCATAACAGATATACAATAAAATTGGTTTCTATTCAATAAGGAAATAAGCTGAAACTATAAAATGCAGTGGAAACAAGCTTGCTAGAATGGTGACGGCTTATCTTTGAGAAGAGATGTAACGGTTGTGCTCATTCGCAAGAAGATGATTACAATGAGGCTCTTAATGTATTTTTACAATAAACAAGAATGTCAAAAACCCTAGACATCCAAAAAACCTAACCCTAGGAGATGAAGCGCCAAAAGTCATGTGGGCCCCATTTGGGTAAGTTAGTACATCAACTTCCTGGGGTCGTAACTTTTGCATACGATGTTCGTTTTAGGCGCACGATAGCTTGTTGGAAATGTCTATTTAAGGACTACACATTTTGTTGTTATATTTCAAAGATCATTTTGATTGTGGCGAACCCTAAAAACCGTTGTTTAGGGCCTCAAAACAGCCCCGCAAGTCAAGGACTCGAAAATTAGGGAAAAACTACCAAATTGGAAAACTGCCAAAATGAGTCAGTTGGAATAGGTGGGAGGCCACTAAAATCCATCTGGATCAATCCTCCCCCCTTAGTAAGAAATGGTATCTGTTGCATTGAGTTCCCCCATCAGATGAAGAAATTTCTGCTAAATTTGGTCCCGGGTGAGCCACTTGCCTTGGTGTAGGAGTTGCCCTACTTTGACAACTCGATAAAGTTGGATCATTTGCTGGTGAGTGACCTTGATCTATTTGTCCACGATCTGATCATTGGATGCATCTTGTATGCAACCGGGGTTGATCTCTGTTGGTGCCAGTTGTTTTGTTATATCTGAGGTGTCCAATAATGGTGGGAAATATGGTTGAAGGATATCCATGTTGAACACTAGGTGCAAGCCAAGAAAATGAGGAATGTTGAGCTCGAAAGAATTATCACCCACAACCTTGGTGATGGTGTACAACCCATAACAAAGTGGGAAAAGCTTCCGATGGGGTCTCGTAAAGCGCTCTTTCTACAAGTGCAACAAAACTTTGTCTCCCACCTGAAATTTATGTGACACCTGGTGTTGATCATGGCATTGCTTGTACTTGTCATTGGACTTTTGTAAGATATCCATAACCTGTTGGTGGATGTGATGGATCCGCTCAATGAACCGGGTGGCTTTGTCAACTTCAGTTGGAGCAGGAGATGAGTCAACCGAGGTGACCGCAAGGCATAGTGCAACATCTATGGGACCCAATGGTTGGAATCCCAAACCCACCTAAAAGGGGTTGTGGTCGGTTGAGCTATGCAAGGCTCGGTTGTAGCTATGTTGACCATAGGGGAGACTCTCATCCCATGTGTGAGGGTGCTTGGAATTATACATGGGCAGGATATGTATGATCATTCAATTTATGACCTCGATTAGGCCATCTGTCTAGGGTGGAAAGTCATGGATTTGGTGAGCTTGGTGTCCAGCAGTGACCAGAGGCTTGACCAGAATGTGCTAAGAAATTGTCTGTCCTGATATGAGACAATGGTTTGTGGGATTCCAAAATGTACCTAGACTCGTTCAAAGAAGAGCTTGGCAGTGGTCTCTATTGTGATGCTCTTCTTACAGGTGGCTAGAATCACCATCTTAGAAAAGCGATCCACAACCACAAAAACACAGTCATTGCCTCGCTTGGTGGACGAGAGGCCTGACATGTAATCCATTGAGATGGATTCCCATGGCCTGTCAGGATTAGGTAGAGGGGTGTAAAGGTCCTTTTTGTTAGTGGTTGGTTTGGCAATCACGCAGGCAGTGTAGGACCTGATATACTTGTTGACATCATGTCGAAGTTTCGACCAGTAGAAATGTTTTTGCAGCATTGTTGATCCACATGGATATCGGTGGCCACCCACCTTTTCCAGCTAGCTCAAAACAATATTCTGGCAATTTTGGTAATTTATTATTTTTAGCAGTTTTTCGGGTCCTGAACTTCTAGAGCCGTTTTGAGGCCCTAAACGATGTTATTTTTGGGTATGTAGCAGATGAAAATTTTCATCATGAATTTTTTGTCAGCAGTGGTAGTCCTCGATTAGATCTTTCCAACGGGCTATCGTACGCCTAAAACGGAGATCGTATGCAAAAGTTATGACCCCAGGAAGTTGATGTATTGACTTACCCAAACGGGGCCCACATGACTTTTGGTGCTTCATCTCCTAGGATTAGGTTTTTGGATGTCTAGGGGTTTTGACACTCCTATTTATTGTAAAAAGGCCTTCAGAGCCTCATTATAATCATCTTCTTGCGAATGAGCGCAACCGTCACATCTCTTTTCAGAGATAAGCCACCACCATTCCAACAAGCTTGTTTTCCGCTACATTTTACAATTTCAACTTATTTCCTTATTGAATAGAAAACCCGTTTTATTGTATCTTTGTTATTCTATGTTAAGGATCTGTTAATAATTTGTAGTCATTTCGTTTTGCTTATAAAATCTAGATCAGTGGTATCAGAGCGGTCTTCTCCTTGTCGTCTTAATGTGTGTCCCCAACGAGGTCAGAGTACAAAGAATTGAGCTTGTTTCTCTTGAGGACCAAAGCTCTCACACGCCCAAGCGACCTCTCATGGTAGAAGAAAAGAAAGATGATGGGATAGGATATCCTTTCAAAATGTTGCTTGAGGAATCCCTCACGCAACAGAGGAATGAGATAATGGATAGTTTCACGCAAATCCTTCGGCGGCTAGAAACAGGTGACGCATATTCTTTGAGTGGAGGAGCTGCCCCCTTCAAGGTACAAACAAACTTCGATATTCTTTTATTTGAAGGTCATATAGACACAGATGGGGTAGACAAGTGGTTGAATCTACTAGAAGGGTATTTTTCTGTCCATAACTTTTCGAATAGAGAAAATATTACTTTTGCGCTCCTCAAAGTCATTCCCCATGTCAAAGATTGGTGGGAAAATTTTTGTGAGCAAAAGGAAATAGAGGAACCCTTGTTATTTACAGTCACGACCACTTGGGAATCCTTCAGGGATGCTATTAAGGAACAATACTACCCTGTTGGAAGTTATAACGACTTGTATACCAAATGGACCACACTGCGGCAAGAAAGAGACCAAGTAGTACTAGAGTTCACAAATATCTTCCATACCTTGTGCACTAATATGGGTATCAAAGATTCAAAGTGACATCTGGTGCTCAAGTATCGTGGTGCTCTGCATAGATACATCCAGATTGAAATGAAATTTCTGGACATCTTGTCCTTGGGTGTGGCTTGTTGATATCTCGTCAAAATCGAGTAGAAGATAATAAAAAAGACGCGGCAATTTCAGCTCGAGAACCCCTCACAGAAAAAACCAGGAAAGGGCGGTCCCAACCCATAGAACAAAGGACAGAGAAAATATGGATAGTATCAGAACAACCAGTCCTATCCACAAGCAAAGAAGTACACCAAAAAGACAAAGAAAGATACCGAGAAGTGGTGTGACTTCCATAAGAGCCCTTGGCATAACACTATTCACTATTGCTCAAAGCAGTCGTTGGTGGCTGAATTGAAAGGCTCTGAATTAGATGCGAGTTCCGACTCTGAGTCAGAACCAGAAAAGGGAAGATGAATCATTGACACGGAACCCAGTGCCACCGTTACTACCACCAAGCTCCAGCTTGATGAACCATACGAGCCAGAAGAAGAAGAGCGCCTCTTCCATTCACAGATGTGGGTAAAAGGAACCCTGTTGCACTTCATAATTGATAGAGGTGGCTAGAAGAACCTCATCTCAGCAAAGGTTATCAAGCGACTGGCCCTGCCGACAACGCCACACCCACAACCCTACACCATTGGATGGCTCCGCCAAGGAAGCAATCTTTGCATCAGCCAACAGTGCCAACTATCGTACGACATCAAGCCCTTCAAAGACAAGGTATTATGTGATGTTTCTCTTCTTGAAGTTTGTGATGTTCTTTTGGGCCAACCTTATTTATGGAAACGTCATGTTGTATATGAGTCTAGGCCTCGTAGTGATATTATTACTTTGAACAAGAAATTGTACAGGATACCCGAGGCAGTTCCACCTAGTGTTATTTCCTTGATCTCTGCCAAGCAATTCAGGAAGGTCATCTCTCAGACGAGGAAGTTTGTCTTCTTCATGATTCACTCTCGGAATGAAAGAAAGATCACAGCCACATCCAGGGTCTCTATGACCAACCTCTCCACACAACAGAAGCAAGTAGATAAGGTTGTCGAAGAATAATCGGATATCCTCTCCTCACCTACCAGGGTACCTCTGCACTGTCAGGTCAAGCACCCCATCGATCTGACCCCTGATGCACCGCTTCCTAATGGGCCAGTCTATCGCCACTCTATGTTAGAGAATGAGGAGATCAAGCAATAGATACAAGAACTGCTCCACAAGGGGAACATCCATCCTATCTCATCACCTTGCGGGAGCCTTATCATGTTGGTACAAAAGAAAGATGGAACCTGGCGACTCTGCATTGATTACTAGGCCCTTAATAAAATCACATTCAGAAACCAATACCCAATTCCCCGAATCGAAGACCTCCTTGATTAACTCACGAGGGCCAAATACTTCAGTAAGATTGATCTAAAGTCTGGCTACCACCAGGTCCCCATAGAACAGATAGATGCATGGAAGACCTCCTTCAAGTCAAAGGAAGGCCTTTTTGAATGGTTGGTCATGCCGTTTGGTTTGACAAATGCTCCAGCCACTTTCATGAGGATGATGGACGATATCCTTCAACCATTCACCAATACTTTTCTAGTGGTGTATCTGGATGACATTCTCATTTACAACAAGTCTTGGGCAGAACATTTGCAGCATATTCAACAGGTTCTGCACACCCTGCGACAACACAAGCTATATGCCAACTTGGAAAAATGATCCTTCGGCATGGACAAGCTCCATTACTTGGGCTACTTGGGCTACATTGTTGATTAGCATGGTGTACATGTGGATTCTTCCAAGATCCAAGTCATCCGTGATTGGCCAGCCCCAACCACACTCACTGAGTTTCAGAGCTTCTTGGGCCTTGCCAATTTCTACCATATTGGATGGGCCCTCAGCCAAATAACCAGGGGTTGTGGTAAGGCAAAATTTGCGTGGGGTTGGTCCCAACAAAAAGCATTTGATGAATTGAAGCAGTGCTAGTGCTCAGCCCCAGTACTTTCACTACCAGACTTGCATCAGCCCTTTGAGATCGAGACAAATGCTTTAGACTATGTTGTGGGCGTCGTTCTCACTCAGAATGGCCACGTCGTGGCCTATCATAGTGAGACACTATCAGACATTCGTAAGTACCCTACTTACGACAAAGAAATGTACTCCATTGTGCAAGCCTGTCGCCGGTGGAGACATTACTTTCTTGGGAAGGAGACAGTCATCCACACTGATCATAAGCCACTACAGTTCATGCAGACACAAGGAAAATTATAGAATGACCGCCATCAAAATTGGTTCACATACTTACAACAATTCCACCTCAACATCAGGTATAAAACAGGAAGCACCAATTGCACCGTTGATTGCCTCAGTAGACCGCTAGTCGCGGAAATCACCACGATGCTAGACTCTTGTAGCCATGAGACCTCTGAATGGACCCAACTCTATGAGACAGACCCAAACTTTGCCACCACCTACCAAATGTTGGGTGCAAATGTAATTGTCGATAATTTATATCTTCGGGATGGATTATTGTGTCATTTGGGCCATATCTGCATTCCATCAAGAAAGAGAGTGAAGCTGATCTAGGAATCCCACTATAGTCGGATGGCAGGACACTTTGGTATCGAAAAGACAGTGGCGATGCTATAGAAACATTTCTACTAGCCGAAAATTTGACAGCAGCTCAACAAGTTTATCAGGTCTTGCATTGCCAGCGCTATTGTCAAACCGACCACTAAGAAATAGGGCATGTACACCCCTATTCCTACTCCTAACAGGCCATGGGAATCCATCTCAATGGACTACATGCCAGGCCTCCTGTCCACCAAGCGGGGAAATGACTATGTTTTTGTGGTTGTTGATCGCTTTTCTAAGATGGCGATTTTGGTTGCCTGGAAGAAGAGCATCACAACAGAAGCCACTGCCAAGCTATTCTTTGAACGAGTCTGGTTATATTTTGGAATCCCACAAACCATTGTCTCGGATTGGGACAATCAATTTCTCATCACATTCTGGTCGAGCCTCTGGTCACTGCTGGACACTAAGCTCACCAAATCCACGACCTTCCACCCCTAGACAGATGGCCAAACCGAGGTTGTAAATCAAATGATCGTGTATATCCTGCGCATGTATAATTCCAAGCACACTTGCACATGGGATGAGAGTCTTCCCTATGTCCAGCATAGCTACAACCGAGCCCTGCATAGCTCAATCGACCACATCCCCTTTCAGGTGGGGTGGGATTCCAACCATTGCGTCCCATAGATGTTGCACTTCCCCTTGCGGTCACCTAGGCCGACTCATCTTCTGCTCCAATTGAAGCTGACAAAGCCACCTGGTTCATTGAGAGGATCTGGCACATATACCAATAGGTTCAGGATATCCTGCATAAGTCCAATGACAAGTACAAGCAATGCCATGATCAACATCAGGTGCCACATAAGTTTCAGGTGGGCGATAAATTTTGGTTGCACTTGCAGAAAGAACGCCTTACAGGACCCCATCAGAAGCTTTTCCCACTACGTTATGGGTCATACACCATCACCAAGGATGTGGGGGGTAATTCTTTTGATCTCAACATTCCTCCTTTCCTTGGCCTGCACCTAGTGTTCAACGTGGACCTCCTTCGGCCTTACTTCCCACCATTATTGGACACCTCAGACGTAGCAGAACAACTGATACCAACAGAGCTCAACCCTGACTGCATACAACAGGCACTCAATGATCAAATTGTGGACAAATATATCAAGGGCACTCTACAACAAAGGATCCAACTTTATTGAGTTGTCAAAGTAGGGCAGCTCCTGCACCAAGGCAAGTGGCTCACCCGGGGCCAAATTCAGCATAAATTTCCTCATCTAATGGGGGAACTCAATGCAATGGAGACTATTGCTTCCTAAGGAGGGAGGATTGATCCAGGTGGATATTGGTGGCTAGCCACCTCTTCCAGCTGGCTCAAAACAACTTTCTGGTAATTTTGGTAATTTACTATTTTTAGCAGTTTTTTGGGTCCTGAACTTCCGGAGCCGTTTTGAGGCCCTAAACAACGTTTTTTTGGGTATGTAGCAATTAAAATTTTCATCGTGAAATTTTTGTCAAAAGTTGTATTCCTCGGATAGATATTTCCAACGAGCTATCATACGCTTAAAATGGAGATTGTATGCAAAAGTTACGACCCCGGGAAGTTGATGTACCAACTTACCCAAACGGGGCCCACATGACTTTTGACGCTTCATCTCCTAGGGTTAGGTTTTGGATGTCTAGGGTTTTTGACACTCTTGTTTATTGTAAAAAGGCCTTCAGAGCCTCACTGTAATCATCTTCTTGCGAATGAGCCCAACTGTCACATCTCTTCTCAGAGATAAGCCACCACCATTCCAACAAGTTTGTTTTCCACTGCATTTTACAGTTTCAGCTTATTTCCTTATTGAATAGAAAACCAGTTTTACTGTATCTCTGTTATTCTGTGTTAAGAATCTGTTAATAATCTGTAGTAATTTCGTTCTACTCATAAAATCCAGATCAATTTCCACTGTCTTTTTGACGCCCAAGTGTCCTTCCACCCGACTGTAGTGGGATTCCTAGATCACCTTTGTTCGCTTGCTTGATGGAGCATAGATATGGCCTAGACGACACAACAACTCGTCCTAAATATGGAAACTTGCGACAACTATGTTTTCACCCAACATTTGGTAGGTGGTGGCGAAGTCCAGGTTTGTCTCATAGAGTTGGGGCCATCCATAGGTCTCATGGCCGCAAGAGTCTAGCACTGTGGTGAGTATCGCGACTAGGGATCTGATGAGGCAATCATCGATGTGGTTGGTGATTCTCATTTTATACTTGATGTTGACTTGGAATTGCTGAAAGTACGTGGACCACTTCTGATGGAGATCATTCTGCAATTTTCCTTATGTCTTCATGAACTGCAGTGGCTTATGATCAGTGTGGATGATTGTCTCCTCCCCAAAAATGTAATGTCTCTATTGGCAGTAGGCTTGCACAATGGACTGCATTTCTTTGTCGTAATTAGGATACTTACAGACATCATCCAATAATGTCTCACTATGATAGGCCACGGGGTGGTCGTGTTGAGTGAGAACTACGCCCACGGCATGGTCTGAAGCATTTATCTCGATCTCAAAGGGTTGTTGCAGGTCGGGTAGTGAAAGTACTGGGGTTGAGCACAAGCGCTGCTTCAAAACATCGAACGTTTTTTGTTGGGAATGACCCCACACAAATTTCTCCTTACCACCACCCCTAGTTACTTGGTTGAGGGCCCATGCAATATGGGAGAATCCCAACACAAACCTGCGGTAGAAATTGGCAAGGCCCAAGAAGCTCTGAAGCTCAATGAGTGTGGTTGGGCCTGTTCAGTCACGGATGACTTAGATTTTGGTTGGATCCACATGTACGCCATGTTGATCAATGATGCAGCCCAGGTAATGACCCATGTCCATGTCGAAGGAGCATTTTTCCAAGTTGGCATAGAGCTGGTGTTGTCACAGGGTGTGCAAAACCTGTTGAATATGTTGCAAGTGTTATGCCCAACTCTTGTTGTAAATGAGGATGTCATCTAGATACACCACTAAAAAAGTATTGGTGAATGGTTGCAGGATATCATCTATCATCTTCATGAAAGTGGCTGGAGCATTTGTCAAACCAAAGGGCATGACCAACCATTCAAAAAGACCTTCCTTTGACTTGAAGGCGGTCTTCCATACATCTGTTTTTTCTATCAGGACCTGTTGGTAGCCAAACTTCATATCAATCTTACTGAAGTATTTGGTCCCCGTGAGTTGATCAAGGAGGTCGTCGCTTCAGGAAATCTGGTACTAGTTTCTGATTGTGATTTTATTCAGGGTATGATAATCAATGCAGAGTCGCCAGGTTCCATCTTTCTTTTGTACGAGCATGATTGGGCTCCCACAAGGTGATGAAATAGGACGGAAGTGCTCCTTATGGAGTAGTTCTTGGATCTATCGCTTAATCTCCTCATTTTCTAACAGAGAGTGGTGGTAGACTGGCCCATTGGGAAGCGGTGCGTCGAGGGTCAGATCTATGGAGTGCTTGACCTGACAGTGCAGAGGTAACCCAGTAGGTGAGGAGAAGATATATGAGTATTCTTCCATGACCTTATCCACTTTCTTCTGTTGTGTGGAGAGGTCAGTTGCGGAGACCCTGGATGTGGCTGCGATCTTTCACTCATTCTAAGAGAGAATCACGAAGAAGACAAAATTTCATGACTGAGAGATAACCTTTTTGCATTGCTTGGCAAAGATCAAGGAAATAGCACTGGGTGGGACTACCTCAGGTATCCTGTACAATTTCTTGTTCAAAGTAATAATAACATTGCGAGGCCTAGACTCATATACAACATGATGTTTCGATAAATATGGTTGGCCCAAAAGAACATTACAAACTTCGAGAGGGGCAACATCACATAATACATCATCTTTGAAGGGCTTGATGTTGTATGATAGGCAACATTGTTGGCTGGCACAGATGTCACTTCCTTGGCGGAGCCATCCAATGGTGTAGGGTTGCGGGTGCGACATTGTCGGCAGGGTGAGTTGCTTGACAACCTCTGCTGAGATGAGGTTCTTCTCGCTATCACTATCAATGATGAAGTGCAGCGGGGTACCCTTCACCCACATTTGTGAATGAAAAAGGATCTCGCCTTCCTCTGGCTCATCTGGTTCACCGGGATGGAGCTTGGTGGTAGCAATGGTATCAATGGGTTCTGCGTCTATGATCTGTCTCCCCCTTTCTGGTTCTGACTCAGAGTCGGAATCCGCATATGATTCAAAGGATTTCACCTCAGCCACCAACGATTTCTTCGAGCAACAATCAACAGTGTTATTCCAGGGGCTCTTATGGAATTCGCACCACATCCCTGTATCTTTCTTTGTCTTTTTGGTGTCCTTTGCTTGCAACCTAGACTGGTTGTCCTGAGGCTGTTGGTCTTTTCTTTGTCCTTGGTTCTCCGGGTTGGGGCCGCCCTTTCTGGCTTTTGTTGTGAGGGGTTCCCAGGCCCAAATTGTCGTGTCTTTTGTTTGATCTTTTTCTCGATTTTGACGGCATATCAGTAGGTCGCGCCTAAGGATGAGATGTCCAGGAACTCCATTGATGCCTGGATGTATCTATGCAGACTGTCGCGATACTTCAACACCAGATGTGTCTCAAAATATTTGATACCTAGCTTGGTGTGCAAGGTATGGAAGATATTTGTGAACTGAGGCACCGCTTGGTCTCTTTCTTGCCACAACGTGGTCCATTTTGTGTATATTTCTTCATAACTTCCAACAAGGTAGTATTGTTCCTTAATAGCATCCTTGAAGGAATCCCATGTGACTGCGACTGTAAATGATGAGGGTTCCTCTATTTCCTTTTGCTCACATAAAGTTTCCCGCCAATCTTTGACATGGGGGACAACTTTGAGAAGCGTAAAAGTAATATTTTCTCTATTCGAGAAGTTATGGACAGAGAAATACTCTTCTAGCATATTGAACCATTTGTCTACTACATTTGTTTCTATCTGACTTTCAAATATAGGAATATTGAAGTTTATTTGTACCTTGAAGGGGGTGGCACCTCCATTTGAGGAACATGTGTCACTTGTTGGTAGCCAACAAAGGATTTGCGCAAAACTATCCATCATCTCATTCCTCTGTTGCATGAGGGCTTCCTTAAGCAACATTTTTAAGGGATCTCTTTTCTTGTCGTCTTTCTTTTCTTTTGCCATGAGAGGTCGTTTGGGTGTGCGAGGGATTTTATCCTCAAGAGAAACAAGCTTGAGACAGAATTCTTTGTACCCCGACCTCGTCGGGGACATGCATTAAGAACGACAAGGAGCAGACCGCTCTGATACCATTGATCTAGAATATATATTCGCAGAACAAAATGAATACATATTATTATCAAAAGATGCTTAACACAGGATAACAGATATACAATAAAATTGGTTTATATTCAAGAAGGAAATAAGCTAAAACTGTAAAATGCAACGGAAACAAACATGCTAGAATAGTGATGCCTTATGTCTGAGAAGAGATGTGACAACTACACTTATTCCCAAGAAGATGATTACAATGAGGCTCTAAAGGCCTTTTTACAATAAACATGAATGTCAAAAACCCTAGACATCCAAAAAACCTAACCCTAGGAAATGAAGCGCCAAAAGTCATGTGGGCCCCGTTTGGGTAAGTTAGTACATCAACTTCACAAGGTCGTAGCTTTTGCATATGATGTCTGTTTTAGGCGCACGATAGCCCATTGGAAAGGTCTATTCGAGGACTATACATTTTGCTGCTATCTATCAAAATTTATTCTACCTGTGGTGAGCCCTAAAAAATGTTGTTTAAGGCTTCAAAATAGACCTGCAAGTCAGGGACTCGAAAACTAGGGAAAAAACTGCCAAATTGGAAAACTACTAAAATGAGCTAGTTGAAATAGGTGGGAGGCCACCGACATCCATCTCGATCACAAATTCCCACTTAGAAATAGTCTCTTTTCACCTTTTCTTTTATTTTACATGCATAAAATTTATTTCATATTATTATATGATAATCTCACTTGGTTACACTCTTTCTTAAATATGTATGAACCACACCATTGCGGACATTTTTGTGGGGTTGGATTTTCCATTGTAACCTTTCGCGATTTTGGATTAGAGATGGTGGAGGGTGATTCCAAGAATGTCATGTGCGAAGTTGTGGAGAGGCATGGTGTTGACATCTTACTCGTGGGAAACCATGGCTACAAAGAAATCAAGCAGGGTGGAGTTGCAACCATCGTTGCAAATCCATCCTTTCCCTTGCACGACTCATCTCCTTCTATAGACGACTAGTGGATGTGGCACAACCTGCATGCAAGGGCACACAATCTTAATGTCTGTTTGGTTGAAGGTCACATTGGGTTCAACGGTGGATATGAGGGTCTTAGTGAAGAGGAAGATGGTTTCAAACGATGGCGGAGATGAGTGCATTGCATTTAAGGGTCTATTGAGTCTTGAATTGAAACCGTAGCCCCATGGGTGGTTACAAATAGAGGTTTTAGGTATGCTAAGTCCACTTGCTTTAAACCTGGAGCTTCACATGCAGTTGGAAGTAGGGCCCAAGATTTACCTAGTCTATTTCCTATTTTAGCAATGAAATGATCCATAGCGTTGAAGCAGGTTGCAATCAGAGGCAGGGTCTACCAAACCCCGTGTTGAAACTCAGACCTAATGGGTGGTTGCGATTAGAGGATCTGGGTATCTTGAATACATTTGCCTAAAACCCGATGCTTCACATGTGAATGAAAGTAGAAGTGAGGGTTTGTCTAAGTCCATTTTCTACTTCAACCTTGAACCTACCTATCTCGATGAAATGAGTGGGCCATTCTGCGAAGTTTAGAGTTTATTTAAGGCAATCTAATCTAGATGTACTTTAATATGTATGTAATGTCAAACCTCTATAGGTCTTTGCTATTATTTTTAGTTTAGTTTTTTGTAGGCTTGAATAGACCAATTTTAGTTAGAGTGATGAATATGTTGATTATTAAATCTCAATGTAAACACCGTGTGCCTAAGAACTATACTCTCAATTTCTCTGAAATAAAAAGTATGATTCTTTTTCCTAGGAATAATGATAGTCTCACTTCGGAGCAAAGATGGAATTGGACGAGCGAGGCAATTTTCCTTGTCATATACAACGAAAACTTCCAAAATATCATGAACAATTTTTTCATAGAGCTATTTGCTTCTCGAATACAATTAAAAGTTCCTAAAGATCGTCAATTTTTTTTGTTAAAACTTTTTCGAAAACGGACAATGAAATCATTTAAACCATTAAATTTTATTAGTTATCTTGTTTTGAAATTCCAACACTAAGAGTGGGAGTCATTCAAATTAACACTTATATTTAAAAGTTTTTATTTTCTTATTATTATCTTTTTCAAAAAAACTTACCAATAATTTATCTTCAGAATTAGAATATTTGGTGAAACAGTAAAATAGACTTAGTCATAAACGTGTGACTGATAATTTCCTCCTCGCCACCAATAAAATTTTGACAAAATCTGATTACACTTTAACAATTCAACATACTTTGGTTTTTGAATGACCCTTTATAACTCTGATGGGAAGAGCATGGAAAAATGTTTTTATTTTTTGAGATATATATAGGAAAAGAGAAAAAGGTCAAGCAAGAAAAAAAAAAAACTCTCACTTTTGTATTCACATTGCGCCGACGGCCTATCGGGCGCTGTATAATCAGCCAAAGGAAACGCCCTTTGTTTTTGTGGTAGCCCTTGCCATCTCGTAAAAAATAATTTTATTTTTTTTGAAATTGCGCCGAAGTTTATTGTGAAAAAAGAGGAGGGTTTTGTTCGTGGTTTATCCTCGGTTGTGATGCATTTATCCTCCGTCGATTTTCTTTTCTTCCGCCATTGAGGGTTTCTTGGGTGTGCGAGAGCGATTGTCTTCAAGAGAGACAAGCTCGAGACCCAACTTGCTATACTCGGACCTTGTCGGGGA
>JZKD02S1900042.1:0-27245 GCA_000966675.3 Picea glauca
AGTGTATAGCCAAGATGTGGTATTTAGAGAAATGAAGGATGTTGTTAAACAAGAAGTCCTACCAAGTAAGGAAGAACCAAAGAAGATAGAGTTTGATTTAAAGGATGATGAAGAAAACTCTATAGAAGAACATGGATTAGAAGAAGAAGATCCTCATACTCTAGTATTGAGGAGATCAGATCGGGAAAGAAGGCTACTGGAAAAGTATAGTCCATCTAATTTTCATTCAAATTTTTCTTTGTCTATTACTGATGATGACCCTAGAACTGTCAGGGAGGCAGTGGATTAAGAGGATGGAAATCTCTAGAAAAGGGCCATGGAAGAAGAAATGGAATCTTTGGATAAGAATGAGGCTTGGGATCTAGTGGAGTTGCCAACTGAAAGAAATCCCATTGGAAGTAAATGGGTATTTAAAAAGAATTTGAACGCAGAAGGAAAAGTGGAGAAATACAAAGCTCGATTAGTAGCAAAGGGTTATTCCCAGGTTGAGGGAATTGATTTTGGTGAGATATTTTCTCCTGTTGCCAAGTTAACCTCTATAATATTTTTGTTATCTTTTGTTGCTGCATTTGATTTTGAAATAGAACAGATGGATGTGAAGACAACATTCCTACGTGGGGATCTGGAAGAAGAAATCTTTATGAAGCAACCAAAAGGTTATGCTGTGAAAGGAAAGAAGGAGTTGGTATGAAAGCTGAAAAAGTCCCTGTATGGTTTAAAACAATCACCAAGGATGTGGTATCAAAAATTTGATACTTATATGTTGGGACTTGGCTTCNTAACTCAATGCATCATAATGAAAGAAAAGTTTTATCATATAAATCCAGATCACTTGCGAGCAAGTGTCCTCAAAGAATAAGTTTGGCATGTGCGCCAGAGCGGGATGTTACACAAATCTCAAACTTGTGTTGATTAATATTTAGTGAATATTTTTTATTTTTTACATTGAGATTGTGTTATAATGATTTAAATATCGATATTGTGTGATAATGATTTAAATATCGAGATAGTAATTTTACAATTTTATATTGAGATTGTATTATTTGTATTGGATGGATTTTCATATTTTATTTTCTTGTTATTGGAAACATAATATATAACTAAATAATTATTACATGGTGAAATTGAAATCAACTATGTGGTCCAATGTTTAATAAATTCTGATAAATGTTAAAACATATTTTTATTTTGTTATTATTTGTTGAAATATAATACAAAAGTAGAAAATTATAACATGGTGAAATTGACACCAATCTTGTGGTGCAATGTTTACTAAATTATTCAAAAATTTAGAATAGATTTTTACTATATTATTTTGGAACTGTTGTTTATAGTCAATGTACAATTATGGTTTATAACATTTTTTTATCTTAAATTTAATTTTTTTTATTGGGAAATTTTGATTTAAAATAAAATTTATATTTAGGTTAATTAAACATTTAGCTCACACACACACACACACATGTGTGTGTGTGTGTGAGAGAGAGAGAGAGAGTGTGTGAGCTAGATCACATATAATATGTATGTGAGATAGCTCACATATAATATATATGTAGTTTCCCTAATAAATGAAATATAACTTAAATCAATACTAATACCGATAATAATCAAAGCATGTGAGCTATCGTAATAACAACTTGATCTCAACTAATATGAAACACACCATGTATATCTATATGCTCTCTTGTTGTAATTCAAAGTACAAGCTATAGTGTGAATTATAATTAGGTCTCTACTTATGTTAGCTTATGAGATTTAACTATCCTATGCCTAATCTAATTCCATTGTAATTCCCCGAATAATTTGTATTACTTGGAGCTAAGCTGGTAATCACTCCTAGTTATAGTGTACATACTAGTGAACATATTTTAATCATAGACTACCTGAATCATAGAAGCATTACCATTAGTTAATACAGATCCATACTACATATATAGGCAATGTTAGACATATTATCATATGCATTATTACTAATATATCATGACATATACCGTATCTAAGTTGGGCATCACTCCTAGTTATAGTGTACATACTAGTGAACATATAGTAATCATAGAGTACCTGAATCATAGAATAATTACCATTAGTTAATACGTATCCATTTTACATATATAGGCAATGGTATACATCTTATAATATGTGTTATTACTAATATATCATGACATATACCGTATCTAATCTTTTAGTAATAGATGTGATTACAATACCATCTTTTAAGTCGAGTTACAATTCCATGTATTCTCCCTATAAGTGTATGTTTACCGTTAATTACAATATAGGGATTTGTGTATTAGCTATTCTAACAAACTCAATATCATGGAAACAATAGGGATAAAGTAAGTGTACAAAAAAATGAATCAAACTTGTTGTAATCATACCAGCTAATTGTATAGGCTTGGACATGATGAAGTAATGAGCTAATATGACATGAGACCACAAAAATCACTCTATGAGACCTCATGCATTAGCTTTGGTGATCTATTAACATTTGTATTTACATTAATACGGCACAAATACTAGTTACAAATTGCATGGTATTCTCTCTGGATTATTTCTCCATAGTATGCAAAGCTTTACTATATGAGCATACCATAGATATGGGAATATAAAGAAATGAACAATGTCTATATGATGAAAATCAAAGAGATCAACAAGGATTAGAGATATGAACTCTGTTGTGACAAGGGTGAATCTTGTTTCCATATTTATTATCATTAAATAGTATTAACTATGCATAATACTAGAATCCCTTAAAGGGTAATACTAATATGCATAATACTAGTATTACTTCTATATTAGTGTCGATCAACTTTTACTGGAATCATAGTATTGAAAGTCAACACATGTGATGTATGTGAATACCTTAGATAGAGCCTATGTTTTTAAGATAGCACATTTAACTGCATTGATACAACTAAGCAATATGCATAATATATGGATTTGTATTGATTATACCCATTGAACTAGTATCATAGATTTGAGATTGAAATTACATATAAACCATATATAACACTAAGTAATGCTTACTGTATACGATAAACACACTGATATTGAAGTAATACCAAAGCTATAAGTAATGAACACATACTACTTATCACTATTCCACAATGTTGATTAGGGAAATAAGAGGAATATACACAATACTCGATAATGGCGATAGGTGAAAATAAGGGTAATATCTTATGACACAAGCACTGGAATCACATACACGTGTAATACATGTGTTGATAGTGTAACATCCCACTCTGGCGCACTGAGAAAACTTATTCTTTGAGGACACTTGCTCACAAGTGATCCAGATTATTATGATATTAAAACATTTGACTTTGATTATGATGTGTTATGGGTAGATGACATGTTGTTTTACTACATTGACATAGACAAGTGTTATTGACTCGGTTTTACTGAGTGTGTAGGGTTTTGGACCTTGAGGATGTGTAGGCATCGATGGAACCCCTTGGACTTCAGATCGAGTCAGGGAGTGTGCCATTGGGGTTTGACTGTTTTACTATGATATTAGTGCATCTGATTAGATGATATGATGTGGATATGTTCTGACATGATTTGTTGATGATGCAAGATGACGATAGCTTGTCGACCAGACTCATATATGGAATAAAGGGGTCACACACTAATACCATAGATGTTGAGGGAGAGGTGTGAACAACAGCCCTGCCACAACCTACTAGCACTCCCGTCATGGCTCAAACTGTAGGTTAACGATTACCTAGTTCGAGAGGACCCACAATGCCATCAGGACAGACTGCAACAGTCGCTCACGATGATTCTAGGGGGTACGCAATAAGGCAGGGGCCTTATTCCTTAGAATCCCTTAGTCTCCCACAAGTTCACCTTGCAGAGTGTTGAATCCAGGAATTATTGATGTCTACCAATCAGTCAAGAGGCGAGTGGCACCCTTGGAGCACGTAGTGCATCCTGAAGGGCATGTCGCGCAAGGGAACAGATGAGGCGAGTGGCACCCTTGGAGCACCTAGCGCATCCTGAAGGTCACGTCGTATTGATGATGATAAAGGGGTGAACCTAGATGGCCCTAAAACAAATAACAGGTTAAGAAAATTTAAAACAATTTCCCTAATTAAATGTCACCCAGTACAAAATCTAAGTTCTAAGTCTAAAAATTTTCTATGGGTAAAATTTTGTCTACCTTTAATAAAAAAAAATAATAATTAAAAATAAAATAAATAGATAAAATAAAATAAAATAATAAATTTTAAAATAAAAACCACTTAAGTAATAATTATGGCCTTCATCAAATTTTTTAACATGAAGGGAGTAAGAAATTAAATTATTCATAAGAAATAAAATCTGTGGATATAAAAAGTAAAGAGGGAATTAATTATTTTATCTTTTGATAATTTAAAAAGGATACTAAACTAATGATAAAAGGGAAAAGGGGTTATTTTCCACACCTGCCTTTTTGAGTTCTACGTAAAAGGGGAAAGAGGGAAAATAAATAAAAAGGAAACTAGGGAAAAGAGGTAACATAAAAAGGAAAAAGGGGTAACTTAAGGGAAAAAGCGGGAAGTCAACTTAGTAAAGAATCTACATTTAAAAGCTTTCTAATTTTAAACTGAATTAGCAATTTCATAATAAGGAAAGCCTTTAAAACCTATAAGGGAATCTATGGACACCTAGGAGTGATTCTAGGAGTAACTCTAGGTGGGTGAGGGAAATAAAGATAATTACTTAATTAAAGAAAGTAATTCATGGAGGATTGTAGGGGATGAGGGACACTTGTATGGAGAGGAAGTTTTGAGAATTTATTGTTAAAACTTTAATTAAATGAGATTTAGGGAAAGAAAGGAAGTTTGAAAATCTATAAAAGAAAGGGAGGAGAAGGAGGAAAGATCATCTTATGTTTGTGTAATGTTACGTTGCAGAAATATCGACTTGACTGATTCACTTGTGGGGAGTTGGGATACCCAGCTCGGAGAGCAGTGGTAGCTCGACCTTGTGAGGCAAGATGGGAGCTAGACAAACCTCTAGATAGTGTGTGTGGCCCCTTTGTGGCTCGGGGGGATAATGATATAGATTTTATGAGAAGAACGAAATGAATACAAATTATTAATAGGTGCTTAACACAAAATAATAGAGATATAGTAAAACTGATTTTCTATTCAATAATGAAATAAGATGAAACTGTAAAATGAAGCGGAAACAAGCTTGCTGGAATGGTGGTGGCTTATCTCTGAGAAGAGATGTGAAAGCAGTGCGCATTCGCAAGAAGAAGGTTACAATGAGGCTTTGAAGGCATTTTCACAATAAGTAAGAATGCCAAAAACCCTAGACATCCAAAAACCTAACCCTAGGAKATGAAGCGCCAAAAGTCATGTGGGCCCCATTTGGGTAAGCTAGTACATCAACTTCCCAGSGTCGTAACTTTTCCATACGATCTCCATTTTAGGTGTGTGATAGCTAGTTGGAAAGGTATCATCGAGGAGATTCATTTTTGGGGATCAATCATGMTTCATATATCACTAAGGACCTTGATACTGAAAAACCTTCATTTAGGCCCTCAAAATGGCCCCGAAAGTAAAAACTGCTAAAAATAGTAAATTGCCAAAAATGTCAAAAAATTGTTTTGAGCCAGTTGGAAAATGTAGGTGGCCACTGATATCCATATGGATCAATCCTCCCTCCTTAGGAAGCAATGGTCTCCATTGCGTTGAGTTCCCCCATTAGATGAATAAATTTCTGCTGAATTTGGCCCCGGGTGAGCCACTTGCCTTGGTGCAGGAGTTGCCATGCTTTGACAACTCGATAAAGATGGATCCTTTGTTGTTGAGTGCCCTTGATATGTCTATCCACAATATGATCATTGGATGCCTGTTGTATGCAGTCGGTTTTGAGCTCGGTTGGTGTCAGTTGTTCCGCTACGTCTGAGGTGTCCAATAATGGTGGGAAATAAGGTCGAAGGAGATCCACGTTGAACACTGGGTGCAAGCCAAGGAAAGGAGGAATGTTGAGTTCAAAAGAATTATCCCCCACGGCCTTGGTGATAGTGTACAGTCCAAAATGGAGTGGTCGAAGCTTCCGATGGGTTCTGTAAGGCGTTCTTTCTACAAGTGCAACCAAACTTTTTCACCCACCTGAAACTTATGCGGCACCCGATGTTGATCATGGAGTTGTTTGTACTTGTCATTGGACTTTTGCAGGATATCCTGAACCTATTGGAGGATGTGCTAGATCCACTCAATGAACTAGGTGGCTTTGTCAACTTTAGTTTGAGCAGGAGATGAGTCAGTCGAGGTTACCGTAAGGGGAAGTGAAACATCTATGGGACCCAATGGTTGGAATCCCAACCCCACTTGAAAGGGGTTGTGGGATATGTAAGGCACGGTTGTAGCTATGCTGGACATAGGGAAGGGTCTCATCCCATGTGCGAGAGTTCTTTGAATTATACATGTGAAGGATATGCACAATCATTCGATTTACAACCTCGGTTTGGCCATCTATCTAGGGGTGGAAGGCCGTGGATTTGGTGAGCATGGTGTCCAGCAGTGACCAGAGGCTCGACCAAAATGTGCTGAGAAATTGACTATCCTAATCTGAGACAATGGTTTGTGGGATTCCAAAATGTACCCAGACTCGTTCAAAGAATAGCTTGGCAGTGGCCTCTGGTGTGATTCTCTTCTTGCAGGCAACCATAATCGTCATCTTAGAAAAGTGATCAACAACCTCAAAAACACAGTCATTTCCTCGCTTGGTGGATGGGAGGCGCGACATGTAGTCCATTGAGATGGATTCCCATGGCCTGTCAGGAGTAGGAAGAGGGGTGTACAGGCCCTATTTGTTAGTGNCTATCAACGATGAAGTGCATCGGGGTTCCTTTTACCCACATATGTGAATGGAAGGGGCGCTCTCCTTCTTCTGGCTCGTCTGGTTCACCAGGCTGGAGCTTGGTGGTAGAAATGGTGGCATTGGGTTTTGCATCAATGATCCATCATCCCCTTTCTGGTTCTGTCTCAGAGTTAGAATCTACATCTGATTAAGAGGCTTTCACTTCGGCCATCAATGACTGCTTTGAGCGGCAGTCAACAGTGCTATGCCAAGGGCTCTTATGGAAGTCGCACCACTTCCCGGTATCTTTCTTTGTCTTTTCGGTGTCCTTATTTTCTTGCGGCTTGTACTAGTTGTCTTGATACTATCCATCTTTTCTTTGTCCTTTGTTCGATGGGTTGGGGCCGCCCTTTCCTGGCTTTTGTTGTTAGTGGTTCCCAGGCCCAAATTGTCGCGTCTTTTGTTTGAGCTTCTGCTCGATTTTGACGACATATCGGTAAGTCGACCCAACGATGAGATGTCCAGAAATTCCATTTCAGTATGGATGTACCTATGCAGAGCACCACGATACTTGAGCACTAGATTTCGCTCTGAATATTTGATACCCAACTTGGTGCACAAGGTATGGAAGATATTTGTGAAATATGGCACTGCTTGGTCTCTTTCTTGCCGTAGTGTGGTCCATTTGGTATACATGTCATCATAACTTCCGACAGGGTAGTATTGTTACTTAATAGCATCCCTGAAGGATTCCCAAGTGGCCGTGACTGAAAATAATGAGGTTTCCTCTATTTCCTTTTGCTCACAGAAAGTTTCCCACCAATCTTTGACATGGGGACCGGCTTTGAGGAGCGCAAAAGTAATCTTTTCTCTATTCGAAAATTTATGAACAGAAAAATACCCTTCTAATAGATTCAACCACTTTTCTATGGCATCTACATCTATATGACCTACAAATATAGGAATATCAAATTTTATTTGTACCTTGAAGGGGGTGGCACCTCCGTTCGAAGAAGATGTGTCGCCTATTGGTAGTCGCCAAATGATTTGCACGAAACTATCCATTAATATCGTTCCTCTATTGCATGAGGGCTTCCTCAATCAATAGTTTGAAAGGATATCTTGTCCCATAATATTTCTTTTCTCCTGCCATGGGAGGTTGCTTGGTCATGCGAGAGCTTCTGTCCTCAAGAGAAACAAGCTCGAGACCCAACTCTTTGTACTTCGACCTCATTGGGGACATGCATTAAGACGACAAGAAGCAGACCACTTTGATACCATTGATCCAGATTTTATGAGCAGAAAAAAATGAATACAGATTATTAACAAGTGATTAACACAAAATAACAGAGATACAGTAAAACTAGTTTTCTATTCAATAACAAAATAAGATGAAACTGTAAAATGCAGCGGAAACAAGCTTGTTGGAATGGTGGCGGCTTATCTCTNAAAGGATATCCTGTCCCATAATATTTCTTTTCTCCTGCCATGGGAGGTTGCTTGGTCATGCGAGAGCTTCTGTCCTCAAGAGAAACAAGCTTGAGACCCAACTCTTTGTACTTCGACCTCATTGGGGACATGCATTAAGACGACAAGAAGCAGACCACTTTGATACCACTGATCCAGATTTTATGAGCAGAACAAAATGAATATAGATTATTAACAAGTGATTAACACAAAATAACAGAGATACAGTAAAACTAGTTTTCTATTCAATAACAAAATAAGATGAAACTGTAAAATGCAGCGGAAACAAGCTTGCTGGAATGGTGGCGGCTTATCTCTGAGAAGAGATGTGACGACAATGCACATTCGCAATAAGAAGGTTACAATGAGGCTCTAAAGGCCATTTTACAATAAGAAAGAATTCCAAAAACCCTATACATCCAAAAACCTAACCCTAGGAGATGAAGCGCCAAAAGTCATGTGGTCCCCGTTTGGGTAAGCTAGTAGATCAACTTCCCGGGGTCGTAACTTTTACATACGATCTCCATTTTAGGCGTATGATAGCCCATTGAAAAGGTATCATCAAGGATATTCATTTTGGGGGCTCAAATATGCCTTCGAATGTAATTCAGGAGCTCGATACCGAAAAACCTTCATTTAGGCCCTCAAAATGGCCCCGGAATTAAAAACTGCTAAAAATAGTAAATTGCCAAAAATGTTAGAAAACTGTTTTGAGACAGTTGGAAAAGGTGGGTGGCCACTGATATCCATCTGGATCAGCTAACGGGGAAGAATATTACCCCTAGCATTGGTTGGGAGGTACCGGTGTAGTCTCGACGGTCGGTGAGCGGGAGTTGCACGGAGCGCGCGGACGACACTCAGAGAAGGCGAACATGCAATGGTACACTTATTTGTTTGAATGATTGAATGTTGTAGGATTTTTGATTTAGATTTGCATGTGTATTGGATAGGTAAACTAATGGTCTAGTTTCATGACTAAAATTTTTATAGCCTAGCCGAATGATTGGTTGATTGATTTATGTGACCTTCATCTTCCCATGTGTCGTGACCACCCTGTGTGTTGATTGTGACCTTGAGGTTGTTATCCTTCATCCCTAGCTCACTAGTCCTTGCCTGAGTAGTCATCCAGGAGATTGATCTACGGTCGTCTCCTTAGCGTTAAAAGACCTATGGATCTCAATGCCCTGCTTTTCTGTGCGAGGATGGTGAAGCGAAGGAGAACCTTTAACCATCTACCCAGTGGTTTCTCATGCTTGAATGAAGGTCTGTGCACCTTTTTTTTTGTATGGTCTCGTCGCTGTTATAATTCATATTCCCCAGTTGACTCTGCAGTTAAATGTTTTCCAGGCTAGCTCAGGTCTGCGCTAAATGTGCCCCTTTGTGATTCCACTATGTGTTTTATTTCACCTCTCATCTACAAATTTACCCACCTCGCATTAGGAATTTATCACAGAATTTGAGTGTGTTGGTGCAATTATTTTGTGATTGTATTTGGTTCCGGTTGCACAGAAAATCTATCCCTCTACCCTGCTCTATTTTTTTTGGACTGAATTTTTAGGTCTGATTCAATTTCTGAAATTAAAAGTCTGAATTTATAGGTCTGATAAACAGGTTGGAAGTGAACACTATAGTAGTATTCTTTTACCACCATAAATAGTCCAGGTACATGGAGAAAATGATTTCGTTTTCCTTTGAATGTTGTGAACAATTGTTATGTACCAAACTGTTTCAACCTTAAACATATTTGGAACCTAGGTTTTGCCATCGCACTAGATAGATTTTAAATTACGATTTTCCAAGGAGAACAGTGACAAGTGTATCGAAGAAGAGTTTGCCTATTCTTCTGTATTACGTAGTCTAACAACTTTTCTTAATATAGATTAAAAGTTGAAAATATGAGAAGTAGATTTAATAATCTTATTTCTATGCAAACCATCGCTCTATTTGGACTGTAAACGGATTTTTATGTTTAGAATTTTGTTGAACTCTTGAAGCCGTGCAACTTTGGACAACAATGTGCAAGTTGAGGTCTTCGACATTGCTAGGATTGAGGGGGATTTGGTTTCTGTATATCAAACTTCTTACACAGTTTTCATCATAAAACTTTTTAACTCATTCCAACATTTCGCTCTTCTTTTAGAGGCATTTGATCATTAAGGATCATATCATGCTTGGCAATAAATCATATCTCTTACAGTGAAACATAGTGGGACTTGAGTTAAAGCATGAACCAAACCATAAAATATTATAATTTTTCCCCTGCAAACTGTATTGAAATCGTATCATTTCACCGCTGCTAACCATATTAAAATCTTATAATTTCGCCTCTACAACTGTATTAAAATCGTCTAAGTTCTCGCGTGCACACTGTGTTGAAATCGTATCCTTTCACCTCTGCAAAATGTATAAAGGTGCATCTCTATAAATGTTGTTACACCCTCCCTCTGTGAACTGTTTAATCGGTCATTTGTGCCCTTACCTCTACAAGTCACGTTATGTATGGCTGTGTAGTCTTACTCTACAGATTGTTGCAATGTATTGGCCACATTAACATTACCTATGTGACTATATTAACCTTCCACTGACTGCGGAAACCACCTTGCCATTAAACATTCACCTCACCATCTTTGGGTTCCTAAAATAGACATACAACCTTTCATTTTTTCTTTAAAGGTTTCTCTAACGCTATCAGGATAGTATTGCCATTTGATAGTTTCCTGATTGATTCTTGTTTTCGGATAGTTGCCGAACAAGTTAGTTGCCAAATTGATAGCTTCCAATTTGATTCGTGATTTTCTGGCATGTTCTCATAAGTTGCCCAATTGATTTCTGGCATGCACTCATAGCCATTAGTTTTCTTGTTGTTGATTTTTATGCTTTTACTTGGCATAGTGGTTGGGCTGCTAGTTTTTATTGTTAGTGATAACATATAAAATGTAATGTTATTGTTATTTTATTGTAATGTTATTGTAATATTATGGCAATATAAAATAAAATGTAAATGTGATTGTTATTGATAAGTTATATTGCTATTGTAATATGTAAATGCAATGTTACTGTAATATATTGTTAATGTAATATGTAAATGTAATGTTATTGTAATATAAAATGTAATGTTATTGTTATTTTATTGTAATGTTATTGTAATTGTATTATTATTGATAACCTATAAAATGTAATGTCTTTTTGAACTAAGTACAATAAGTTAGTATGATATTAGTAAATGGGAATTTTGTAGTTAATTAAATTTACATTATTTTTAAGGTTGGGTTTGGTAACTCGTCAACTAATGGAAATTAAATGTAGTAATTGATCTATAATTAATGCCAATTTGAGTCATAGATAATGCCCTTGTCTTAAAGAATGGTTGGTTGTTGTCGAAATCCTTTCTGACTTGCACCTTCCATAGAGGATGTGGTTGTTCATTTAATTATTGTTTCACTTGGTTGTAAACATTTAATTACTTGATTTGCTTGTGTCGAACGGGATGTAGACACCTCCTAGTTCCTCAAAATAGTCGCCATCCCTAAGACCTTTAATGGTCAAAATCGATGGGAACCTAGGCTTGAGCGCTGCTTATGTGTCCTGGAGGTCCTAACCATTGCAGGGTAGGATGGGCGGGTAGTCAGTATTTTGTGTCAGTTGATTGTCATTCATTTCTTCCAGATGCTTGATGGGCGTATTAGGTCGTTATGAAGTTGTCGCAGTTGCATGCGACAAGTTCATCATCGTGTTGTGACACGGAGTATAATGTCTATATTACCCTTGTACACATGCACACACACATAAAAAAAATTCACTTGTTATGAGGGGTTGTTATCATGACGAAAATGGGAGGTGTGTCACATATGGTGTCAGAGCAGGTTCAACCCATGACTTGGGATCGCTACGGCTTTCATTGGTGTGAATGATTGATTATACTGTTGTTGATTGAGTTGACTTGTGTGCGTGCATATAATCATGGTTAGAGGATGCCATGGAAGTAGACGATGGGGTGCTAGGGGAGGAGGCGTGACTCCTCCAGTAGCATCCACACCTGAGGGGTCTAACGCCAAGGGAGACAAGCAGGTTCTCGAACAGGAGAAGATAGCAGTTGGTGATGTAGTAGGAATGATGAGATCTTTTCAGCGCATGTCCTAGGAACTGATCAACCATTTTGATAGAGATGAGGTCAGGGCATCGACACCTGCTGAGGTTCCACCGTGTGCTTCGGTCGGTACTGGTAGCATTCACCGTGAACTCGAGAAGGTCAAATTTTTTGAGTTCTTTGTTGCCCTGGATGGCACAACCGCCGAGGCATGGTTGGAGAATATGGCGATGTGATTCAAACTTCGCGATTATACCTCCAACATAAAGGTCTACATGGTGGTCTTTCAAATGAAGGGGAGATCTCTTCTGTGGTGGAAGACACTCCTACCGTAGCTAAACATGGCCTTCGAAGACGTGTCATGGGAACAGTTTGGGGAAAAGTTCTGAGAGAGGTACCTTTTAGAGGAATTCATTGAGCGTCAGCTCAATGAGTTCAATGCCTTATGATAGGGAGGTCGTACGGTGCCCGAGTACGAGGCTCATTTTATGGAGTTGCTATGGTATGCTCCACACCTTAACACTGAGAAACTTAAGGTCAACAGGTTCATGTTCAGCCTTAACGACATCTTGCATGCAAAGGTTAGGATTTTGATGCCTCAAACCTTGCATGATGTCATCCATAAGGCCCTCATAGCTGAGGAGGAGCTTATTAGTGGGGGTCAGACCAGGACTCCAACAAGACCAGTAGGGCAGGTTTCATCTGGACCACAGCAGCACCAGACACTAGAGAGACATATGTTGGGATATCATGGCTTCCAGAGGGGATCCACATTCACTATACCTCAGTGACCACTACCTCAGCAGTAGACACCTTATCGGGGAACACAACATCAACAACAACATCGACCATAGCAGCAACAATTTAGGCCTGTTAAACAGAACAAACCAGGATTCCAGGCCGGTGGGCCGTCATCTTCTACTTTGGGTACCAGGACTACTTGGCTGAAGAAGGGGTGTTGGACGTGTGGGGAGCCACACTACCAGCGAGACTACCCTCTAGAGAGGACCAGAGCGTTCATATCAATCAGAATCACTACCGTGGGATATATGGGCAGGGCCCATCGGATTCATGCAGCGGTGAATAACCGTTAGGCAGAGCATCAGTCGATTGTTCTTGATATGACAGGTATCGTTGCTGACCAGACGCTTAGTATTTTGATAGATCTCGGTGCTATCGAGAGTTTCATTTCTGGTTCAGCGCTAAAAAGGATTAAGGTAAAGGCAGTCGAACAAGATGAGTTTATCTTCATGGAGATGGCTTCGGGAGCCAAACAAAAGGTTAGAGAAAAGGTTACAGGATATGTCCTTAACCTGGGAGAGTTTTTCACAAGGTCCAACTTGTACGTCATGATCTTAGGGTCTTATGACATCATGATTGGTATGGACTGGTTGGAATCACATGAGGCGATACTCAACTATAAAACAAAATGGTTGAGCTTGGTCGATGACGAGGGATAGAGACATGTGATTGTTAGACAGAACTAGGGAGTTTCCTCGAGGTTCATCTCTTCCTTACAGCTACAAAAGAGTATCCACAAGGGGTGCAAGGTTTATGAGATCCTTGCATTAAACGAGAAGGGAGTAGAGAAAGGTCTAGAACACCTTCTTATGGTGAAAGAGTTTGTGGACGTATTTATAGAGGATTTACCTGGGATTTTGCCAGAGAGGGAGTTGGAGTTTACCATAGACATGAAATTGGAGACTGAAACGATAGCAAGAACACATTAATGGATTTGGACCCCGGAGTTACAAGAGTTGAAAATGCAACTGAAGGAGTTGCTAGACCTGGGACTGATATGTCCTATTGTGTCACCGTGGGGTGCACCTGTTATTTTTATACTAAAGAAGAATGGATCTTGGAGGATTTGCATTGACTACCATCAACTGAACAAGGCCACAATCAAGAATCAGTATCTATTGCCGAGAATTGATGATCTGTTCAATCAAATGAAGGGTGCGACAGTGTTCTCCAAGATCGATTTGCAATCAAGATATCACCAGTTACATATCAAGGAGGATGACATCCCTAAGACCGCCTTTAAGACGAGGTTTGGACATTATTAGTTTATTGTTTTACCATTTGGACTGAAAAATGTCGCAGGGGTATTTATGAGTTTGATGAATGGGGTGTTCTGTGAGTACTTGGACAAGTTCGTGCAAGTGTTCATTGACGATATTTTGATTTACTCTGGTATGACAGAGGAGCATGACGAGCACTTGTGCTTGGTACTACAGTGTTTGCAAGAGAACAAATTGTATGGGAAGTTGTCCAAATGCTCTTTTTATCAATCAAAGATTCACTACTTAGGGAACGTCATCTCTAGCAAAGGCATCGTCGTGGATCCAACCAAGGTCGAGGCTATTGTGGAATGGCCTACGCCTACAAATGTCCCAGAGGTGCATAGCTTCATGGATTTAGTAGGATACTATCGATGGTTCGTCGAGGGATTTTCGAAGATAGCAAATCGAATCATGAAGTTGCAGAAGAAGAACAAGAAGTTTGTTTGGAACAAGAAATGTGCAGAAGCATTTTGGAGGCTCAAGGAATTGTTGACAACCGCATTGATATTAAAGGTCCCTGACATGTACGAGGACTTATTGGTATGCACTGACGCATCCAAGGAAGGCTTAGGTGGAGTCTTGATGTAAGACAAATGAGTGATTGCTTACATTTTGAGGAAACTGAGAAGGCATGAGGAGAACTATGCGATGCATGATTTGGAGTTATTAGCCATCGTATATGCCTTGAAGGTTTGGAGACACTACCTTGTTGGACGCAAATTTGAACTAAAGACTAACCATTTTGGACTACAACACATATTTACGCAAAGTGACCTAAACGCGCGACAACGACGTTGGTGAGAATTGCTTAGCGAGTACGACTTTGAGATTACTTACATAAAGGGAACAGTGAATCAAGTGGTGGATGCTTTGAGTTGGAGACCACACATCTTTTCAATGTTTCCTCTTCAGATGAATATACGTGAAAAGATTCTAACTTTACAACATGACGATGACTAGTACAGAGAGGTCGAGGATGTTATCGAGCAAAACAAAATGATGGTACCACGATATGCGATATTTTCTTTTGATAGAAATGATTTATTGAGGTTTAAAGGTCATATTTATGTACCACCAAATGACGAGATGAGGATGTTGATCCTGAGCGAGGCTCATAGAGTAGTTTACATGGCTCACCCGGGAGTCACGAAGATGAGGGCAGACCTTAAACCCTTATTCTTCTGGAAGGGAATGAAGGCCGACATAGTCAACTATGTGTCCATATGTCTAGAATGTCAGCAGGTAAAAGCTAAACATAGACACACAGTAGGATTACTGCAACCACATGCTATTCTGGAATCGAAATGGAAAGTTATTTCAATGGATTTCATTGCCACTGACGGCGAGGAGACATGACTCGATTTTCGTAGTAGTAGACACCCTAACGAAGAGTGCCAACTTTATTCTTGTGCATACGACGTATCAGGCACCTGACATAGCTAGAGTTTTCATCAGTGAGATTGTGAGGCTGCATGGCGTGCCTAAGAGGATTATATCCGATCAAGGATCGGTGTTTACCGGATGATTTTGGATGAGTTTCCAAGAGCCTTGGGAACCCAACTTAAATTTAGTACTACGTATCACCCAGAGACTGATGGAAAGACTGAACAAATGAACCAAACCTTGGAGGACATGTTGTGCATGTACGTGATGGACCAACAAAAGCGTTGGGAAGAATTCTTGCCTCTAGTGGAGTTCGCTTACGACAACAGTTACTAGAGAACCATTAAGATGGCACCTTTCGAGTTTCTTTATGGGCGATCATGTCGGATCCCCTTAAGTTGGGATCGGCTTGAGGATAGGATCTTGGTGGGACTATAAGTGATCCAAGAAATGGAAGAGAAAATGAAAACCATAAGACAAAGGATTAAAGAAGCGTAGGATCGACAGAAGAGTTATGTCGATGCGCATTGAGTCGACCATAGTTACGAGGTCGACGATCGAGTATTCTTTTGGGTTAAACCACATAAGAGTTTGATCAAGTTTTTAAAGGGATCTAAACTCTCTCCTAGGTTCGTGGGACCTTTCGATATTGTGGAGAGAAAGGGGCCCATGGCCTATCGACTAGCCTTACCTGATTCCTTGAGGCGTATGCACGATGTTTTTCATGTATCTATTTTGAGACATTATATTAGTGATCCTACACATGTTATTGACATGATTTCCTTGTAGGTATCGGATGAGGGAGTGCTCATGGTTGAGCCAATATTCATCTTAGATCATCGTGTTCGACAGTTACGACGTCGAACAGTAGATTAGGTCAAGGTCCAGCGGGAAAATTATAGTCTGCACTCGGCGACCTGAGAGGACACATATGATATGCACCAGTAGTTTCCATTTTTCTTTGATAGATAGAAATATTATACTGTGATACACTTATTTCGACATTTATACTATGAAACTTCGAGACAAAGTTTAGACCAAGAGGGGGTGTATGTAACATACTGCTCTGGTGAACTGAGCGAACTTATTCTTTGAGGACACTTGCTCGCAAGTTATCCAGATTATTATGATATTAAAACATTTGACTTTGATTATGATGCGTTATGGGTAGATGACATGTTTTTTTACTACATTGACATAGACAGGTGATATTGTCTTAGTTTTACTGAGTGTGCAGGGTTTTGGACATTGAGGATGCGAAGGCATCGATGGAACCCCCTGGACTCCGGATCAAGTCAGGGAGTGTGCCATTGGGGTTTTACTATTTTACTGTGATATTAGTGCATCTGATTAGATGATATGATGTGGATATGTTCTGACATGATTTGTTGATGATGCAGGCTAACGATAGCTTGCTGACCAGACTCACATATGGAGTAAAGGGGTTGCACACGACTACCATAGATGTTGAGGGAGAGGTGTGGACAGTAGCCCTGCCACAACCTTCTAGCACTCCCACTGTTGCTTGAACTGTAGGTTAATGATTACCTAGTTCGAGAGGACCCACAATGTCATGAGGGAAGACTACGACAGTCGCTCACGATGATTCTAAGGGGCACGCAATAAGGTGGGGGCCTTATTCCTTAGAAGCCCTTAGTCTCCCACAAGTTCACCTGGCGGAGTGTTGACTCTAGGGGTTATTGATGTCTACCAATCATTCAAGAGGCGAGTGGCACCCTTGGAGCACGTATTGCATCCTGAAGTGCACGTCATGGAAGGGAACATATGAGGCGAGTGGCACCCTTGGAGCACCTAGTGTGTCCTGAAGGGMACGTCGCATTGATGATGATAAAGGGGTGAACCTAGATGGCCCTAAGACAAATAAAAGGTTAAGAAATTTTAAAACAATTTCCCTAATTAAATGTCATCCAGTACAAAATCTAAGTTCTAAGTCTAAAATTTCGCTAGGGGGTAAAATTTTGTCTACCTTTAAAAAAAATAATAATAATTGAAAATAAAATAAAATAAAATAATAAATTTTAAAATAAAAACCACTTAAGTAATAATTATGGCCTTCATCAAATTTTGTAACATGAAGGGAGTAAGAAATTAAGTTATTCATAAGAAATAAAATTGGTGGATATAAAAAGTAAAGAGGGAATTAATTATTTTATCTTTTTAAAATTTAAAAAGGATAATAAATTAATGATAAAAGGGAAAAGGGGTTATTTTCCACACCTGCCTTTTTGAGTTCTAAGTAAAAGGGGAAAGAGGGACAATAAAAAAGAAGGAAACTAGGGAAAAGAGGTAACATAAAAAGGAAAAAGGGGGAACTTAAGGGAAAAAGCGGGAAATCAACTTAGTAAAGAATCTACATTTAAAAGCTTTCTAATTTTAAACTGAATTAGAAATTTCATAATAAGGAAAGCCTTTAAAACCTATAAGGGAATCTAGGGACACCTAGGACTGATTCTAGGAGTAACTCTAGGTGGGTGAGGGAAATAAAGATAATTACTTAATTAAAGAAATTAATTCATGGAGGATTGTAGGGGATGAGGGAGACTTGTACGGAGAGGAATTTTTGAGAATTTATTATTAAAACTTTAATTAAATGAGATTTAGGGAAAGAAAGGAAGTTCAAAACTCTATAAAAGAAAGGGAGGAGAAGGAGGAAAGATCGTGTTCCGTTTGCGTAACGTTACGTTGCAGAAATATCGATTTGACTGATTCACTTGTGGGGAGTTTGGATACCCAACTTGAAGAGGAGTGGTAGCTCGGCCTTGTGAGCTGAGCTGGGAGCTAGACAAACCTCTAGATAGTGTGTGTGGCCCCTTTGTGGCTCGTGGGGCTAAGGGGTACGAAGAGTACCCCTAGCGTTGGTTGGGAGGTATTGGTGTAGTCTCGACGGTCAGCGAGCGGGAGTTGCACAGAGCTCGCAGATGACACTCGGAGCAAGCGAACAGGAAATGGTACGCTTCTTTGCTTCAAAGATAAAATGTTGTAGGATTTATGATTTAGATATGCATGTCTATTGGGTAGGTAAATTGATGGTCTAGTTTCATGACTGAAATTTTTATAGCCTAGCCGAATGATTGGTTGATTGAATTTTGTGACCTTCATCTTCCCTTTTGTCGTGACCACCCTGTGTGTTGATTGTGACCTTGAGGTTTTTATCCTTCGTCCCTAGCTCACTAGTCCTCGCCTGATCAGTTGTCTAGGATCCTGATCTACGATCGTCGCATTAGCGTTAAAAGATCTATGGATCTCAACGCTTTGGTTTTATGTGCGAGGATGGTGAAGCGAAGGCAAACCTTTAGCCATCTACCCAATGGTTTCTCATGCTTGAATGAAGTTTTGTGCACCTTTTGTATTATATGCTCCTGCTGCTATTATAATTCCTATTCCCCAGTTGACTCTATAGTTAAATTTGTTTTGGGCTAGCTCAGCTCTGCGCTTAATGCGCCCCTTTGTGATTCTACTCTGCGTTTTATTTCACCTCTCAACTACAGATTTACCCGCCTCGCATTAGGAATTTATCACAGAATTTAAGTGTGTTGGTGCGATTATTTTGTGATTGTATTTTGTTCTGGTTGCACTGGAAATCCGTCCCTCTACCTTGCTCTATTTTTTTTTAATTCATTTTTAGGTTTGATTGAATTTCTGAAATTTTATGTATGAAATTATAAGTCTGAATTTATAGGTTTGATAAATAGGTTGGAAGTGAACACTATAGTAGTATTCTTTTACCACCATAAATAGTCCAGGTACATGGAGCAGATGATTCTGTTTGCCTTTGAATGTTGTGAGTAGTTGCTATGTACCAAACTTTTTCAACCTTAAACGTATTTGGAACCTAGGATTCGCCATCGCACTAGATATATTTTAAACTACGATTTTCCAAGGAGAACAGGGACAAGTGTATCGAAGAAGCGTTTTCCTACGCTTATGTATTACGTAGTCTAACAACTTTACTTAATATAGATTAAAAGTTGAAAATATGAGAAATAGATTTAATAATCTCATTTCTATGCAAACCATCGCTCTATTTGGACTGTAAATGCATTTTTATGTTTAGAATTTTGTTGAACTCTTGAAGTCATACAATGTTGGAAAAAAATGTGCAAGTTGAGGTCTGAGGCATTGCCAGGATTGAGGGGAATTTGGTTTTTGTATATCAAACTTCTTACACAATTTTCATCATAAAACTTTTTAACTCATTCCAACATTCCGCTCTTCTTTTGGACGCATTTGATAATTAAGGCGCATGTCATGTTTAGCAATAAAGCATATCTCTTATAGTGAAACGTAGTGTGACTTTATTTAAAGCATGAACCAAACCATAAAATCTTATAATTCCGCCCCTGCAAACTATAATGAAATCGTATCATTTCGTCACTGCTAACCATATTAAATTCTTATAATTTCACCTCTGCAACTGTATTAAAATCATCCAAGTTCACCCCTGCACACTTTGTTGAAATCATATCCTTTCACCTCTGCAAAATGTATAAAGGCGCATCTCTGGAAATGTTGTTACACCCTCCCTCTGCGAATTGTTTAATCGGTCGTCTGTTCCCTTACCTCTGCAAGTCACATTATGTACGGCTGTGTAGTCTTCCTCTACGGATTGTGATGGTGTAATGGCCGCATTAAAATTACCTTTGCAACTGTATTAACCTTCCAGTGACTGCGGAAACCACCTTCCCATCAAGCATTCACCTCACCATCTTTGGGTTTCTGAAACAGACGTACAACCTTTCGTTTGTGTTTTAAAGGTTTCTCTAACACCGTTAGGATAAAGTTGCCATTTGATAGTTTCCTAATTGATTCTTGTTTTCTTATAGTTGGCGAACAAGTTAGTTGCCATATTGATAGTTGCCAATTTGGTTCGTGATTTTCTGGAATGTGCTCATAAGTTGCCCAATTGATTTCTAGCATGCACTCACAGCCGTTAGTTTTCTTGTTGTTGATTTTTATGCTTTTAATTGGCATAGTGGTTGGGTCGCTAATTTTTATTGTTAGTGATAACATATAAAATGTAATGTTATTGTTTGATAACATATAAAATGTAATGTTATTGTTATTTTATTGCAATGTTATTGTAATATAAAATGTAATGTTATTGTAATTGTACTATTATTGACAACCTATAAAATGTAATGTCTTTTTGAACTACGTACAATAAGTTAGTATGATATTAGTAAATGGGGATTTTGCAGTTAATTAAATTTACATTATTTTTAAGGTTGGGTTTGGTAACTCGTCGACTAATGGAAATTAAATGGATTAATTTATTTGTAATTAATGCCAATTTGAGTGGTAGATAATGCCCTTGTCTTAAATAATGGTTGGTTGTTGTTGGAGTCCTTTCTGACTTGCACCTTCTGTAGAGGATATGGTTGTTCATTTAATTATTGTTGTACTTGGTTGTAAACATTTAATTGCTTGATCTGCTTGTGTCAGGCGGGATGTAGACACCTCCTAGTTCCTCAGAATAGTCCCCAGCCCTGAGACCTTAAATGGTCAAAATCGATGGGAACCTGGGTTTGAGCATTTCTTATGTGTCCTGGATGACGCAAACACACCACCCAGGGCACGTCCGCTCCCACAGGACCTTCTTTTTCCTTCATCCCAAAGAGTTGAACGCTCTTCAAATCCCTTATCGGGACTTTCGAACACCCACAGGGCTCTCCTTATGATCTCCCATGTCTTATCGGGAAATCAGACCTCGCAAGATCGTGAGTCCTGAAAACACGGGATCCGGTCTCACAAATCCCCGAATCCCGATGAATATTCACCCATAGCTTCCTTTCTCTTATCGGGAAATTCCCCATCAGGAAATCGACATATGCGTTGTCATGATCAACTGTCCTCACGGATTCCCGACTCCTGGCCCCCGATGCCACTTGGCGTTGACTCCCTCAAGGGTTGACCTTCCAACACCTGTCCTTTGGTTTGCGCTGATGTCCCACACTCCTGTGATGATCGGGAAATTGCGTATCGCAATATCGGGATTTCCATTGCACTTGTTCACGAAAATCACCAAGTCTCGATCCCCGATACGGGGTGACACCTGTCCTCCACTATCTTCCTTAACCTCGTCAGGAAATCGTGTATCAGGATATCTCGATTCCCGTTGTCATGTGCACGAGACTTTTAAATACCCTAACTCCGATATGTTGACACTTGTTCTCCACTCAACACTGTGACTGCGTGGTTATCGCGTTTCGAAGTTTCGCAACTCCTCTTGCAGCGGTTCTCACGACACTAGGAATCCCGATATGACGATCCCCGATGCACATGAGAACTAGCCCTTCCACGTCACTATCTCCCTCGGTTCTCTGTCGGGTATCATGAAATTGCGATTTCTGATGCAACAATTCCTTTGCCTTTGGAAACCCCGAAATGTCGAATCCCGACTCCTTGGGATCCTCTAACACGCGTCCCCAAAATGAACGATTCAGATCTTGTTAGGAAATCGTGGATCACGATTTCAATGTGCAAGAGTTTCTTGACTCTGGAAACCCTGATGCTCCGATTCACGAATTCCTCGGATCTCCTCCCACGTGTCCTCATTGATGGATGGTTCAAATATCGTCAGGATTTCATGGATCGCAACTCCTGGTGTTGTGATTTCTCCGCTCCCGGAATTCCCGATGGGTCAAACCCCGATGCCTCCCTGGCTTTCTGACATGTGTCCTACCGAGATCAATGACTAGGATCTTCTCCTGGAATTTCGGTACTTTCAAGTTCTTCAATCCTTACCCTTTGAAAACTCTATGACTCTGATATCCCGATGACATTGGTCGGGACTTCTCTGTCTGCATACTAGGACTTAAACCCTAAGCAACTTCCCAAGATCTAATGAATGACAGGAAGATCACTTGCTGATCCCACGGCTCACGGTACTCTGGGCTTAAACTCTTGGTGTGGCCGTAACCTCTTAGCTACTTCTGATGGATCTAATGGCTAACGGGATTTCCCCGAGATTCTCCACAAGATCTCGACCATCACTTCACCCTTCTTGAGGATTTCCTAACACAAACCCTCTGGTGCGATCCTTCAATGGATTTGAAAGCTTTTCCCCTCCTGAGTTTCTTCTAGCTTCTCAATCTCTTAGAAAAGAGATCTCTTTGCGCTACACTCCTTGTGGCAACCCTACAAACGCTTCAAGTGTTCGACCTTCTTTTGACTCTGCGCACGTCTGCAGCAGCAGTCCTCGATTTCCTTTCTCAGACTCATGACTCAGACTTCCTCTTTAGCCTGCGCAGTCCTTGCATGGCTTCAGCAACCCATTTTCACTTCTAGGTGAATAAGAACAGGAGTTAGACTACCTGAGCCTTCATCAATGCACTCCTTGCAGATGATTTTCGACTACACACCTTGCAGGAATCTCCTGGCTCAGATAGAGAAACAATTGAAACTCATTCCATCTCCCCTTCAGACTTCAGGTTGAAACATGAAATCACATGCACAACATATACAAAGAAAATTCATAACAAGAAGCAAACCTTCATGAGCACATAAACAATATACACAGAAGAAACAACACCAACCATGAGTTTGAATCAAAACTTTCTTCTATTAATTCAAATGCCTGTACATGGGTGTTCTTCATACACTATTCTCTGCTTGCTCTTCTCTTCTCCTGAATGCTTCCATATTATCATCGTTACAATGGTACAATGAGGGTGTCTATATCCATTTTCCCACTCTGACTCTAAACTATCAAATCTAGATTTAAAATCCTATCTACCAGCATTAAATCTATTAAATGTCGACTATCTACCAAAGGACGAGAGCTTAAAGGATCAAGGTCCAATACAATATACAAATGCACCTTCATAAATGGTCCATTAAAGACTTGCGCTACAATCCCAAAGCACTTCAAAAATTTGGGATTGTTTATACAGTTGATCTCTGCTTGATGTGTTGGCTCGCTTGATGAGTTGGCGATGCTCCTGCATCATACTCCTCGGCTTGAAAACTTTCACGAGCTCCTTTCCATGAGCTCCTACACATTATGCCCATGCTTTTAAATCTGTGATTCGCTTTCCCAACTGGCATCTTCCACTGGGTGGTTCTTCCATTTGACCAGATACTCAAAGTATTGCTTTCGCCTGGTCTTTTTGCTCACTCGCTTGTCGAGTATACGCTCCATCGGCGGCTTCTCTGCAATCGGCATCTGCTTCTGCCACTGGACTTCTGGTTGTTCATCACCTCCAAGTCCTGCTTCCTTAGCCTTATATGGATATAAGTCTGAGACATTGAATGTCAAAGATATTCCGATCTCACCTGGCAACTCAATTTCATAAGTGTTTTCTCCTAGTTTCTTTAGGACTCTGCATGGCCCGATTTTCTTCATTTTCAGCTTGTTGTATGTTCCCCTTGGGAACCTTTCCTTCCTTAGATGTGCCAGAACTAGATCACCAACTTCAAACTGAAGTTGTCTCCGATGTTGATCTGCTCTGCGCTTATATTCCTGGTTTGATTCCAGCAATCGCTCCTTCACCCTGATGTGAAGTTCTTCCATCACCTCTGTGAATTCTTCAGCGCTTGCGCTCTTAATTATTATTTGTTATGAATCCCTCAATTCATAAAATCCTCTTGGCTTCTTGTTGTATACAATATCAAATGGAATTTTTCCTGTGCTCCTGTTCACTGACTCGTTGTATGCAAAATCTGCCTGTGGGAACACATTGTCCCAACTGTTGTGGTGCTCTGTCACCAAGCTTCTTAATAAGTCTCCTAGAATTCTATTTACCACCTCTATTTTCCCATACATCTGAGAATGATAGGAAAAACTAAACATCAAGTTAGTTCCCATCTTCTCCCAGAGTGTCCTCCAGAAATTTCCAATGAATTTTGTATCCCTGTACGATACTATGCTTCTGGGTAACCCGTGAAGTCTAACGACCTCCTTGAAGAACAAATTTGGGATATGAGTTGCATCGCTGGTCTTCTGGCATGTGATAAAATATGCCATTTTGGAAAACTTGTCAACCACCACAAAGATCGAATCATGTCGTCTTTTCATCCTAGGCAATCCCAATACGAAATCCATGTTGATTTCATCCCATGGCCTCTCGGGTATGGGTAATGGTTGATAGAATCCCGCATTCTGCTTCCTGGCCTTTGAATGCTGGAAAATTCTAAATTTGTCGACAAAATTCTTGACCTCCGACCGCATTCCTAGCCAAAAGAAAGCTTCACTCAACTTTGCAAATGTCTTGTTGTGAAGAAAATGCCCTACCAAGCCTCCGTTGTGCTTCTCCTTTAACAGATTCTCCCTCATGGAGCAATTCGTAATGCACAGTTGATTGCCTCTGAACAACAATCCTTCTTGGATCATATAATATATCCATTGGCTTCTGTCTCTGAGAACTAGATTCTCAGCTTCTTCATATGCCTCTGCAAAATATGCATCACCTGCATACATGTTCCTAAGATTTTCAAAACCCAATGTCTTGACTCGGAACTCCTGCAGCAACAAACACTTCCTGTTCAAAGCATTCGCCACTTTGTTAGCAGTACCTGAAATGTGTTTAATCACAAATGTAAAATTCTGCATATACTCTACCCATTTAGCATGTTTGTGATTCAACTTCTCCTATTGAGTCACAAACTGCAATGCATGATTATCACTATATAAAACAAATTATTTCGGGATGAAGTAATGCCTCCATTTTTTCACTGCCTGTATGATAGCATAAAATTCTTTGTCATATGTGGACTACTTCACTTTTGCCTCATCTATCTTCTCACTGAAATATGCAATTGGTCTGTCCTCCTGGCTCAAGACCGCTCGTATGGCAAAGCCACTTGCATCACATTTCACCTGGAACACTTTCGTAAAGTCCAGCAACACCAAAACCGGTTGTTCTGTGATCTTCCGTTTCAACATATTGAAGCTCTTCTCTGCCTCTTCAGTCCAATGAAAATATTTATGTCTTTTCTTGACAGTATCCATCATCGCTGCACTAATCCCACTGAAATTCCCAATGAATTTTCAGTAGAAACTAGCCAATCCATGAAAACTTCTCACCTCAAAAATATTTCTCAGTGATGGCCAATTTTTAATTACTTCCACTTTACTTGGATCCATATTTAATTCATTTTCTGATATGACAAATCCCAAGTAAATGAGTTATGTCTTCATAAATGAATATTTCCACATGTTGATCAACAACTTCTCCTGCTCTAGCTTCTTCATTACTGCAACTAAATGCTTCAGATGTTCTTCTTTTGTTTTACTGAAAATCAATATGTCATCCAGATAAACAATGACAAACTTACCAATGCATTCCTTCAACACTTCATTCATTAACCTCATGAACGTACTCGGTGCATTCATCAAGAAAAATGGCATGACTATCCATTCATACAACCCTTCATTGGTCTTGAAGGTTGTCTTCCATTCATCGCCTTCCCTCATGCGAATATGATGGTATCCGCTTTTCAAATCAACCTTTGAAAAAAATTTGTCTCCACTTAAACAGTCCATCAAGTCATCCATCTATGGCAATGGAAACCTGTACCTGATGGTTATCTTGTTAATGGCTCTGGAATCAGTGCACATTCTCCAAACTCCATCTTTCTTTGGACTTAGTACCATTGGAATGATACATGGACTTAAACTTTCTCTGATCATTCCTTTATCCAACAGTTCCTGTACCTGCCTTTTAACTTCTTCATTCTCCTGCAGCGTCAATCTGTACGCGGACTTATTTAGAAAACTAGCCCCTGGTATGAGGTCTAAATGATGACTCACACTCCTCATCGACGGCAACGAATGAGGTAATTCGTCTACCACAATCTCAACGAACTCTTCCAGCAATTCCTGAATTTCTTCCGGAAAATCATCCACTCTTGTGTTGGTCTAAACGATTTTTGGTTTCCTAACCACAAAGAATTGTGGATATTCCTTCTTCTTTACTTCCGCCAGAATTTCCTTCCCACTCATGAGAAGTATAGTATTCCTCGGTTCTGGTTTTACTTCTTTATCCTTAATTGGAAGTAACATATGTGTTCTTCCATTCTTCTCCAAAGTATACGTATTCATCTTCCCATCATGAATTACGTTCCTGTCATATTGCCATGGTCTGCCTAGCAATAAATGACATACATCTATAGGAATAACATCACATAAAATCCTATCATTATATCCTCCTATCTTGATGTCAACTAAGCATTGTTTAGTGACATTTACCTGATGTCCCTTCTCTAGCCATGAAACTTTGTATGGAATCGGGTGATCAGTTGTCTCCAGTTCTAATTTCTCCACCATATCGGTTGAAACATGATTATCTGTGCTACCTCTATACACGATGACCTTGCATTTCCTGTCTTTGGTCTTTCATGTGGTTCTGAAAAGTCTGTTTCTTTGAGCGGTGTCCTACACCTCCTTCTCGGGTGTTAAGAGAACCTTACGCATCATCAATGAC
>JZKD02S1900042.1:39267-76006 GCA_000966675.3 Picea glauca
TTTGGTAGAAACTAGCCAGTCCATGAAAACTTCTCACCTCGAAAATATTTCTCGGTGATGGCCAATTTTTAATTACTTCCACTTTACTTGGATCCATCTTTAATTCATTCACTGATATGAAAAATCCCAAGCAAATGAGTTATGTCTTCATAAATGAATATTTCCTCATGTTGATCAACAACTTCTCCTGTTGTCGCTTCTTCATTACTGCAGCTAAATTCTTCAAATGTTCTTCTTTTGTTTTACTGAAAATCAATATGTCATCGAGATAAACAATGACAAACTTACCAATGCATTCCTTCAGCACTTCATTCATTAACCTCATGAATGTACTCGGTGCATTCGTCAAGCCAAATGGCATGACTAGCCATTCATACAACCCTTCAATGGTCTTGAAGGTTGTCTTCCATTCATCGCCTTCCCTCTTGCAAATCTGATGGTATCCGCTTTTCAAATCAACCTTTGAAAAAAATTTGGCTCCACTTAAACAATCCATCAGGTCATCCATCCGTGGCAATGAAAACCTGTACCTGATGGTTATCTTGTTAATGGCTCTGGAATTAGTGCACATTATCCAACCTCAATCTTTCATTGGACTTAGTATCGTTGGAACGGTACATGGACTTAAACTTTCCCTGATCAGTCCTTTATCCAACAGTTCATGTACCTGCCTTTTAACTTCTTCGTTCTCCTGTGGCGTCAACCTGTACGTGGCCTTATTTGGAAAACTAGCCCCTGGTATGAGTTCTATATGATGACTCACACTCCTCATCGGCGACAACCAATGAGGTAATTCGTCTACCACAATGTCAACGAACTCTTCCAGCAGTTCCTGAATTTCTTCCGGCAAATCATCCACTCTTGTGTTGGTCAGAACAATTTTTGGTTTCCTAACCATAAAGAATTGTGGATCTTCCTTCTTCTTTACTTCCGCCAGAAGTTCCTTCCCACTCATGAGAAGTATAGTATTCCTCGGTTCTGGTTTTACTTATTTATCTTTAATTGGAAGTAACATATGTGTTCTTCCATTCTTCTCCAAAGTATACGTATTCATCTTCCCATCATGAATTACATTCCTGTCATATTGCCATTGTCTGGCTAGCAATAAATGACATACATCCATAGGAATAACATCACATAAAATACTACCATTGTATCCTCCTATCTTGATGTCAACTAAGCATTGTTTAGTGACATTTACCTGATGTCCCTTCTGTAGCCATGAAACTTTGTATGGACTCGGGTGATCAGTTGTCTCCAGTTCTTATTTCTCCACCATCTCGGTTGAAACGAGATTATCTGTCTTTGGTCTTGCATTTGGTTCTAAAAAGTTTGTTTCTTTGAGCGGTGTCCTGCACCTCCTTCTCGGGTGTTAAGAGAACCTTACGCATCATCAATGACCTTCCGTCTTCTGCGTCTTCTGCTTCAGCATCTCGCCTCTATGCGTCGGCGATGTGAGCTTCTCCTCCATCCTTCTTCCTATCTGGACAGTCAACTGCCTTGTGTCCATTCTTTCCACATGTGAAGCATGTGATGACTCCACCTCTGCCTCTTTCTCTACCTCTGGTACGAGGAAATGTTTTATTATCAACATATCCTCCGCCCTGTTCTGTATGTTTCTTTCGTTGTTCAGCATGCTGGCCTCGCTGTGAACCTCCACCTCTTTCTGTTCTAGTCTAAGGCTTTTTCCAGTCATCCTTGGATTTCTGGAACCTATCTTGGGAAACTGACTTACCTTTGGGCTAGCTCCTACCTCGACCTCGCTATCCTGGCATACTGCTTAGCTTCTCTTCAGATTTCAACACCATCTAATACGCATCCTCCACTGTTCTAATGGTTTTCATACTCATATCGTCCTGGATATCGTATCTCAAGCCATTCATATACCTGGAAACTTTTTCATCATCGCTCTCCCAATGACCTGCTCTGATATTTAGCTTGTAGAATTCCTCAGTATACTCCTTTACTATCATTAGCTTCTATCTCAGGTTCTGCATTCTCCCGAATAGTGTGATTTGATAATCCCTTGGGATGAGCTTTCCCTTCATCTTCACAATCATTCGATCCCAGCTTTTAATCTTTTGCTTTCCTTTGCATCATCTATCTGCTTGAAGCTCGTCCCACCATAATGTTGCGTGTCCCTTCAATCGTGTGACAACATGCCTGAGCTTCTTATCCTCTTCAATGTCTTCATAATCGAAGTAAGTGTCAACAACTCTAATCCAATCTAGAAGCTCTTCTGCATCCAGATTCCCTTCATAAGTTGGAATGTCCATCTTTGTCTTCAAACTCATCCGGGCGATAGCCTTAATTAATCGTTCATTGGCTGCATCTTTGGCTACAACTTCTCTTGGTTGTTCGGCTTCAACTTCGCCTTCAGAGTCACTTAGATCTCCAGCACTGGTTGTGCATCTCTACGCTGCTTCCATTTCTTCTAGTCTTGCTTGGAGATCACGTATCTGCCTCTCCATTTCTGGATTCTGTGCTTGTCTCCCTCTTCTTCTCTGGTTCCCCCTATCCTCTGGATTGGGTGATTTTCTTTCTCTCCTTGGTGGCATGGTGAAATCCTATCTTCTCCTCTGCTATAGAAAACAAAGACATTTTCTCGCTCTGATACCACTCTGACACAAATGCACCACCCAGGGCACGTACGCTCCCACAAGACCTTCTTTTTCCTTCGGCCCAAAGAGATGAACACTCTTCAAATCCCTTATCGGTACTTTCCAACACCCACAGGGCTCTCCTTATGATCTCCCTTGTCTTATCAGAAAATCGAACCTCGCAAGATTGCGAGTCCTGAAAAAACAGGATCGGGTCTCACAAATCCCCGAATCCCGATGAATATTTACCCATGGATTCCTTTCTCTTATCGGGAAATTCGCCGTCAGGAAATCGGCACTTGTGAAATCGTGATCCACTATCCTCACGGATTCCTGAATCCTGACCCCCAATGCCACTTGGCGTTGACTCCCGCGAGGGTTGACCTTCCAACACCTGTCCTTTGGTTTGCGCTGATGGCCCACACTCCTGTGATGATCAGGAAATCGCGTATCGCCATATCGTGATTTCCGTTGCACTTGTTCACAGAACTCACCAAATCCCGATCCCCGATACGGGGTGACACCTGTCCTCCACTATCTTCCTTAACCCCGTCGGGAAATCACGTATCGGGATATCGTGATTCCCGTTTTCATGTGCACGAGACTTTTAAATACCCGAACTCCGATATGTTGACACTTGCTCTCCACTCAACACTGTGACTGCATGGTTATTGTGTTTCAGAGTTTTTCGACTCCTCCTGTAGCGGTTCTCACGACACTAGGAATCTCGATATGATGATCCCCGATGCACGAGAGAACTAGCCCTTCCATGTCACTATCTCGCTCGTCGCTCTATCGGGTATCGCAAAATCGCGATTTATGATGCAACAATTCCTTTTCCTTTGGAAACCCCCAAATGTCGAACCCCGACTCCTTGGGATCCTTTGACACGCTTCCCCAAAATGAACGGTTCAGATCTTGTCGAGAAATCGCGGATCGCGATTTCAATGTGCAAGAGTTTCTTAACTCCGGAAACCTCGATGCTCCAATTCACAACTTCTTCGGATCTCCTGCCACGCGTCCTCGCTGATGGATGGTTCAAAGCCCATCGGGATTTCGTGGATCACGACTCCTATTGTTGTGATTTCTCTACTCCCGGAATTCCTGATGGGTCGAACCCCGATGCCTCCCTGGATTTCTGACACGTGTCCTGATGATATCAACGGCTAGGATCTTCTCCCGGAATTTCAGGACTTTCAAGGTCTTCAATCCTTACCCTTTGAAAACCCGATGACTCCGATATCCCGATGACTTTGGTTGGGACTTCTTCGTCTGCATACTAGGAGTTAAACCCTGCGCAACTTCCCGAGATCTAATGGCTGACGGGAAGATCACTTGTTGATCCCATGGCTCACAGTACTCTGGGATTAAACTCCTAGTGTGGCCGTAACCTCTTAGCTACTTCTGATGGATCTAATGACTGACGGGATTTCCCTGATCTTCTCCACAAGATCTCGACCATCACTTCACCCTTCTTGAGTATTTCCTAACACAAACCCTACGGTGAGATCCTTCAATGGATTTGAAAGATTTTTCCCTCCTGAGCTTCTTCTAGCTTCTCAATCTCTTAGAAAAGATATCTCTTTGCATTGCACTCCTTGCGGCAACCCTGCAAACAATTCAAGTGTTCGACCTTCTTTTGACTCTGCGCACGTCTGTAGCAACAGTCCTTGATTTCCTTTCTCAGACTCACGAATGAGACTTCCTCTTCAGCCTGTGCACTCCTTGCACGGCTTCAACAACCCATTTTCACTTCTAGGTGAATAAGAACAAGAGTTAGACTACCTGAGCCTTCATCAACACACTCCTTGCGGATGATTTTCGACTGCACACCTTGCAGGAATCTCCTGGCTCAGATAGAGAAACAATTGAAACTCATTCCATCTCCCCTTCAGACTTCAAGTTGAAACATGAAATCACATGAAAAACATATACAAAGAAAATGCATAAAAAGAAGCAAACCTTCATGAGCAGATAAACAATATACACAGAGAAACAACACCAACCATGAGTTTGGATCAGAACTTTCTTCTATTAATTCAAATGCCTGTACATGGGTGTTCTTCATACACTATTCTTTGCTTTCTCTTCTCTTCTTTTGAATGCTTCCATATTATCATCGTTACAATGGTACAATGAGGGTGTCTATATCCGTTTTCCCTCTTGGAATCTAAACTATCAAATCTAGACTTAAAATCCTATCTATTAGCATTAAATCTATTAAATGTCGACTATCTACCAAAGGATAAGAGCTTAAAGGCTCAAGGTCCAATACAATATACAAATGCACCTTCATAAATGGTTCATTTAAGACTTGCGCTACAATCCCAAAGCACTTCAAAAATTGGGGTTTGTTTATCCAACTGATCTCCGCTTGATGTGTTGGCTTGCTTGATGAGTTTGCGATGCTCCTGCATCACTGGAGGTCCTAACCATTGCAGGGTAGGATGATCGGGTAGTCAATATTTTGTGTCGGTTGATTGTCATTCATTGCTTCGAGATTCTTGATGCACATCTTAGGTCGTTATGAAGTTGTCACAGCCGCATGCGACAATTTCATCGTCGTGTTGCGACATAGAGTATAATTTCTATATTACCCTTGTACACACACAAAAAAAAAAATAAAAAAATTGCACTGGTTATGAGGGGTTGTTATCGTGACAAAAATGGGAGGTGTGTCACAGATACTTAGTACCATTTTTTTCTAGTGATATCCCATGTAGTTAATAAGAGATATGATTAATATCACAATATGTATTGATTATGGTAAATAGGTAACATGATATAACCTTCTTCTTATTAAGCTATTTCCTTTAGTTCTTATTATATACTATCCTCTGTAATCCTCTAAGATAAGATAATATGTAATCAATGGTAATAAGACAAGATAATACACAATCAATCATGAAGTCAAAGAAGACATGTAGGAGGACACACCATAATAACCCGACTCATATGATGGCAAGGAAATGGACCTTGGGGATCTCGACCTAAAGTCCATTTATTCTTCCTACCAACAACAAGAATTGAATTCAATCACTAAGAAATAGGCTCATATTTTGAAGGACTCACTAGTTCATAATAAACTTCTTAGCAACCCAACAACAACAAAAAAAGGTATTCCCTCTATTCCTTCTACAAGAATTAAATACTCTTCCTATGCTCAACCTAAAAAACCTAAAGAAAAAGAAAAAGAGGTAGGCAAAGAAACAAGCAAATTCTTAAATATTTGGGAGATTTCTTGATGCAAGAGCATCGTTGGAAAGCACATGAGTAGGACCTCTCGACATCTGAGAATCTGTGGGAAATCAAAAATGTTGGCAGTTATGATAGATATTTTGGAGTCCACCTTAACTCAGCACCGGAAAAATATTTTGAGGCATGCTTGAACGATCATGAGCGAAGTGGGAGTTCCCACTCCTACTCTGGACTATGAATGAACTAGGATATCCGTCAGGATATGTTTTTATGTAGATAAGTACTCAGGGGAACCCTAAGGTCCCTCTGAGATAAATAGAGGTTATGTATGCCCAAATGAGGCTAGCTACAAGTTAGTAGGAGATTTATGAGTTTTCTATTTTTGTTTTGATATAGCTGTAGCCATTTTTCACATTTGAATATAACAGAGGAAAATTGATCCAACGCATGGTGTGGACATTGTTTGCAATTCCCTATTATTGTGTTTTCATGAATGAATGAATGAATTTCGTTATGGTTAGATGGAACTGTGAATGTTAGGATAACTTTTGATTGTTTCTCTTATGTCGAGTGATTCAAGGTGTGCACACAGAACAAAAGGGGTGCATTAATAGGATCTTCTTCGATTTTGAACCTCAGAAGAGATAGCACAAAAATTTCCCTTTGTAAGGAGTGCAAAGAGACTGGTGCAAGGCATGCACAGTCATCTGCAAGAATTCGAACCTTGCGTAAAGATTTGGTGAAAGGAGTGCACAGATCCAAGATTCAACTAAGTGTCAAAGGGACTTTGAAATAAGTCGAAGAACCAAAAGAGGGGAACACCAAGAGGGCGAGAGGAATTTCTCTTTGAGAAATCCTTTGGATATGAGTTATCAAAATACCTGAAATGAAAGGAGTGTGTGGGAAGTAGAAGTATTCATGAGACCAATCTCAAGAGGAATAACACTTTTCATAAGTGTTAACAAGATCCAATAAATAGAATCGCAGGAAGGAAAAAGGTCGAAACCTTTGAATCTTTTAAAAAATATTCTAAGTCTGAAGAAAGCTTAAGATGGAAGGGAGAGATTTGAACCATCCGATCATCATCCAAACAATGATGTGAAATAGTAGAGGAGGAAATGTATTAGTCGTTCGGCCTGAGAAAAAAATAATCATAGCTGTCTGATCAAGGTAAAGTGCACTAACGATAAGATTTGAAAGTACACAGGAGGAGTGGGGTTACAAAATTATGAAATCATCAGAACTGTCCTACAAGGGGGAGACATGGTAACAGATCTGCATTTCACTGACTTATGACTTAGAGAAGTCAAAGGAAGAGTTACAATAACTTATAAATTGTGAAATCATGATTTGATCACAGACATTAATCGGAGGAGGGAGCTGAACCATAGATCTGGTCTTGTCGGTAGTTCGCAACTTGGGAAATCAGAAGGGAGAGTTATGGGAACTCATGAAATTTGAGTTCACGATATGATCTGAGCCATTGGATCAAGGAGGGATATAGATGTTAATTCATTTCGAGGGAAGAAGATATCGGAAGTTCAAATATCGGGAAAAGAGAGGTGAGAAGTCCTCTAACTTCGTGAAACATGAAGTCCTAAGTTTGCAAAAGAGAAAGAAGTATCGTCGGATCACACTAGTTTCAAACCATTGATCTAACCTAAGTGGAGCCCAGATTTTGGGTTTTGGAAATCAGGAGGATGAGCGAGGAAAACCTTCCGGGGACGTGAAATGCGAAACCTTCAAGCACTTGAGATATTGGCCCCGGGTCATATTGATGGGTCACATTGTCGAAGGTTAAGGGAGGAGCTATCACATGCGAGGTCCACTTTGAGATTTCAGAAGTCAGAGAATTGGGGTTAGCTCATAGGAAAAAACCTAACACACGAAGTCGCGATGTGCCTTTTGGTTAGGTGAGTAGTCACAGTCTTGGTGATGTAGAGGGAGGGGCTTAACTAGGAGAACTAGCACCTAAATACATTGGAGCTTTAAAATAATTAAGGAGAAGCCCACAGGTTCCATAGGACCTATGCCTTAAGAAGAAGAGGACCTATTCTATTGATTGAAGGTTCTCAAGGGGCCAAAGAGTCAATATGACTTAGTTTCTTGATCGATCCTAGACCAGGAGGTCACGCAACCCTTAGGAGAGAAGGGGGCTTTTCATCAAGTGGTATCAGAGCCAAATTTTTTCTTCCAGACAAGAGGCAAAGGAGAGGATACAGAAGAACTCAAAGTTGTATTTTGCGTGTGACAGACAGTCAACACATTGCCACCAAGGAGATGAGTGGAACCACTTTTATCCAATCGAGTTGTATAAAGGGAGATGTGATAACTTTGTGCAATATTAGAGGTGATGTAAGAATCACAAAGATGATCACTTAATGTTGGAGACATCAACGATGGAGAGAGTGAAGAAGTAGAAGATGAAGAAGTTACAGGAGAGGATGTTTCCGAAGAACGCTTGCTGAGAGAAGTTGCTAGATTGGGAGGCAGTGCCAAGATAGAGGTCCCAATGTATGAAGGAAATTTATATGTTGAAGAGATGCTAGATTAGATAAGATCCATGAAAAAATATTTTGACTATGAAGAGAAAAGGGTGAAACAGGTTGTCACCAGACTAAAAGGACATGCAACACTGTGGTGGGATGAACTGCAGGCTGAGAGGAGAAGAAAAGGAAAACAAAATATAAAGAATTGGGACATAATGGTAGCCAAGATGAAGGTTAAGTTCATGCCCAAAGATTATCAGATAAATATGTTAAGGAAGATGCAGAACCTTAGACCAAAGGGATGATAGTTAAGGACTACACAAAGGAGTTCTATAGGATTAACATCAGAACTGGACAAAGCGAGAGAGATGAAGAAATTTTTTACATATATATTAACGTCTTGAGATATGAAATCCAATATGAGATCAGCATGATGTTGGTAAAGAGAGTGGAGGATTGTTATCAGTTTGCACTGAAGGCAGAGGAGAATTTGGCTAGAAAACAAAGCCAGTGAGGAAGAGGCAAAATCCCAACCCCAACCAAAAGTAAGGGAGTTACCCATGGCAAGGCACATAAGTCTAAGGATGAGGCTAAGAAACCACACAATCACTCAGAAAGAGGAGGAAGTTCCCAAGGAAAATAGGGTGGTGGAAGAAGTTCTTCTAGAGGAAGAGGAAGAAGAGGAGAAGGATAAGTAATATTCTATGCCTGTGGAAAGACAGGGCACATGTCTTGGGAATGTTTTGAGAAAAATAAAGAAGGAGGAGGTGAGGCTCACATTTCAAAAGAAAAGAGAGAGAATTTTAAAGCAGAAGGAGAAGAGGATGGAAGATCCCTCATGTTGAGGAATTTTCTCTTAAAACCATAGGTAGAAGTTGAAAAGCATGTGCAGAGGAATAGTCTATTCATGACAGTTTTCAAGACTAAACACAGAGTATGCAAGGTGATAATTGAAAGTGGGAACACTTAAAACCTAGTATCCATAGAGATGGTGGAGAAATTGGAGCTGGAGACAACTGCACATCTATATCCATACAAATTTTCATGATTGTAGAAAGGACACCAGGTAATGGTTACTAAACAATTCTTGGTTGAATTTAATATAGGAGGATATAGAGATGAAATTCTATGTGATGTAATTCCCATGGATGTATGCCATATTTTCTTGGGAAGACCATGGTAGTTTGACAAGAATTTCATTCATGATGGGAGGAAGAATACATACATCTTGGAGAAGAATTGTATAACACACATGTTGTGCCAATAGAGGAGAAGATAGTGAAATAGGAAGACAACACAAGCATACTTTTCATGAAAAGGAAGGAACTCCTGAAAGAAGTCAAGAATGAACAGGAGATGCAATTTGATGTGGTGAGGAAACCCAGAGTTATCCTTACAAGTACTTCAATGGATGATTTGCCTTAAGAAGTTAAGGAATTGTTGGATAATTTTGTTGACATTGTGGTGGATGAGCCGCCTAACTCATTTCCACCCATCAAAAGTATCATCCACCATATTGACTTGATACCAGGAGAAAGTCTATCGAACAAAGAAGCATACATATTGATACCTTGAGAGAATAAGGAAGTGAAGAACCAAGTCCAAGAACTATTAGAAAAGGGTTTGGTCAAAGAGATCTTGAGTCCATGCACAGTGCCAACTATGTTGAGTCCAAATAAGGATGGAGGATGTGGAATGCGTACAAACTCAAGAGCCATTAACAAGATCACCATCAGGTACAGATTTTCTTTACCAAGAATGGATGATTTAATGGACTGTTTAAGTGCAACCAATTTATTTTCTAAAATAGATTCGAAAAGGAGATATCACCATATTAGAATGAGAGAAGGTGATGAGTGGAAGATAACCTTTAAGAGAAATGAATTTTTGTATTAGTGTGTTGTTATTCCATTTGGGTTAACAAATTCCCCGAGTATTTTTATGAGGCTGATGAATGAAATACTGAAATATTTCATTGGAAAGTTTGTGGTTGTATATCTAGATGATATACTAATCTTTAGTAGGACTAAAGAGGATCATTTGAGGCATCTGACACTAGTGATGAGGAAACTACAATAGGAGAAGTTGTTGATAAATCTGAATAAGTCCTCTTTGATGAAGACAAAAATCATTTACTTGGGTTTTTTGATCTCTTCTAATGAATTGAAGATGGATCTAGAGAAGGTGAAAGAAATCAAAGAATGGTCATCACCGAAGAGTAGGTTTGAGGTAAGGAGCTTCCATGGATTAGAAATATTCTATAGGAAGTTCATTAGAGACTTTACTGGAATTTGTGTGCCAATGATGGATACAGTGAAGAAGAAGAACAAGTATTTTAAATGGATGGAAGAGGTCAAGAGGATATTCAATATACGTAAGGAGAAAATAACAGAATGACCAAGTATGGTCTTGCTGAATTTTGAAAAGACATTTCAAGTGAGATGTGATGCAAGTGGAGTTGCAATTGGAGCATTTTTGAGCCAGGATAATAGATTTATTGCCTATTTCAGTGAGAAGTTGAATGAGAACAAGAGAAAATACTCCACTTATGATAAGGATGTTTATGCCATAATTCAATCCTTGAAGAAATGGAGACATTACCTTGTCCCATAGGAATTTGTCTTGTATAGTGATAACCAGTCTTTACAATTTATAGCGAGACAGGAAAAATTGAATCAGAGGCATGCAAAATCAGTTGAGCTTATGCATAAATTTACTTTTGTCATTAAACATATTGTTGGGAATGCTAACAATGTTGTTGATGCATTAAGAAAGAGATGCTTGATTTTGCAGGAATTTCAGGTGAAGACCTTGGGGTTTGAACCCCATAAAGACATGTATTGTGATGATACAGATTTCAAGGAAGCATATGAATCATGTGAAAATATTGTGCTAAGAGACAAAATCCAGTGGACAAAGTATATGATTCAATAGGGATTATTGTTCAAGGGAAATTAGTTTTTCATACCAAAATGCTCAATGAGGGATAACCTTTTGAAGGAAAAGCATAATAGACAATTGGTTGGACATTTCAGCCATGATAAAACATTTGCACAGTTGAGTAGTTCATACTATTGGCTAGGTATGAGAACATAAGTGATAAATTTTGTGAACAAATGTAGAATCTGCCAACATGAAAAAGGAAAAAGATAGAACACTAGATTATATCAACCATTGCCAATACCAGAGAGGCCTTGGGATGCAATAAGCATGGATTTTGTGTTGGTATTGCCAAGGACAAAAAAATGATTTGATTCCATATTTGTGGTGGTGGATATATTTTCAAAGATGGCACACTCTATCCCATGCCAAAAGACCAGTGATGCAACACATGTTGCAAATATGTTTTTCAAAGAAGTTGTAAGACTTCACGGCCTACCTAGAAGCATTGTCTCGGACAAAGACACAAAATTTGTTGGTCACTTTTGGAAAACAATATGGAAGAAGTTGGGGATAAATTTTTCCTTCAACTCATCTTATCACCCTCAAACAAATGGACATAATGAGGTGGTAAACAAAAGTTTTGGAAACTTGTTGAGGAGTCTAGTTACTGAGCACCATAATCAGTGGGATCAGATTCTGCCAAAATTCAAATTTTCATACAACGACTCACCAAACAGGAGCACTGGAAAGATCCCATTCCAAATATTGTATGGAATGCAACCCAGGGGAGTATCTGAGTTGAGAGACTTGGAACAGAGTGAGATGAAGAGCGTTGGAGTAGAATATTTTGCTGCAAAAATGTAGAATCTCCATAGACATATCAAAGGATAGTTCTAGAGTTATAACTAGGAGTACAAGCATAGAGTTGATCAACATCATAGAGAAATTCAATTTGAAGTAGGAGATCAAGTTCTGGCACATCTCGGGAAATAGAGGTTCCCTAGGGGAACATAAATAATTTAAAAATGAAGAATATGGGACAATGTAAGATCTTGAGGAAGTTTGATGCAAACTCCTATGACGTTGAGATGTCAGATGATGTGGGAATATCACCCACATTCAATGTTTCAGACCTTTACCCTTACAAGAAAGATGACATGGAGGGATCAAAAGATCAAGAGGAGGTCCAGTGGGCGAAACAAATGCCTATAGAAGAAAAACCACAAATGGAGGATATTGTTTATCAGAGGATCGACAAAAATACCAGGAGGAAGACTTATTTTGAATATATGGTCAAGTGGAAGGGACACCCAATAGAATATGCGAGTTGGGAAAATGAAGCTGATATCCAGAAATATGGAAAGTCAGTGCAGGAGTCCATGAATTGTTGTCAAGGGGAGTATGATGCATGAGGATCGTTGGAAAGAATGCAGATCAGGACCTCTCATCATCTAGGAATCTGTGTGGAATATCAATGGTGGAAGTTATAGCAGTTATTTTGGAGTCCTCCTTAACTCAGCGCCTGAAAAATCTTTTGAGGCACGTTTGAACGATTGCGAGTGAAGTGGGAGTTTCCACTCCGTCTCTAGACTATGACTACACTAGGATAGCCATCAACATATGTTTTGATGTAGACAAGTACTCAGGGGGAACCCTAAGATCCCTATGATATAAATAGAGGTTATGTACACCCAAATGAGGCTAGATGCAAGTTAGTAGGATATTTCTGAGTTTTTAGTTTTTGTTTTGATATAGTTGTATCCATTTTTCACGTTTGAATATAACAGAGGAAAATTGACCCAATGCATGGTGTGGACATTTCTTGCAATTCCTTGTTATTGTATTTTCATGAATGAATGAATGAATTTCGTTATGAGTAGATGGAACTGTGAATGTTAGGATAAGTTTAAATTATTTCTCTTATGTCGAGTGGTGCAAGGTGTGCACACAGAATTCAAGGGGTGCGTAAATGTGATCTGCTTCGATTCCAAAGCTCAGAAGAGATAGAATGAAACTTTCCCTTTGCAAGGACTACAAAGAGACTGGTGCAAGGCATGCACATTCATCCAAAAGAATATGATCCTTACGTAAAGATCTGGTGGAAGGAGTGCACAGATCCAAGATTTGAATAAGTGTCGAATGGAATTTACAAGAAGTCTAAGAACCAGAAAAGGATAATGCCAGGAGGGTGAGAGGAATTTCTCTTCGAGATATCCTTTGGATCTTAGTTATCGAAATCCTTGAAATGCAAGGAGTGCATGGGAAGTCAAAGTCTTCACGAGACCAAGCTCAGGAGGAATAACAATTTTCAGAAGTGTTAACGAGATCCAAGAAACAGACTCACAGGAAGGACAAAGGTTGAAACCTTTGAATCTTTTAGAAAATATTATAAGTCTAAAGAAAGCTTAAGGTCAGAAGGAGAGAAGTGAACCATCCGACCAGGGTCCAAACAATGAGGAGAAAGCATAAAGGAGGAAAGATCTCAACCATTCAGCTTGAGCATAAAAGAATCGTAGCTGCCCAATCAAGGTAAATTTCACTAACGAAAAGAATTGAAAGTACACAGGATGAGCGGGGTTACGCAATTCCAAAATCATCGAAACCGTCCATCAAGGGGGACACGTGGAGATAGATTAATGTTTCGTTGAATCGTGACACAAAGAAGTTAAAGGCAGAGTTATAAGAACTTGAGAATCATGAAATCACAATTTGTTCACAGTCATTAATCGGAGAAGGGACTTGAACCATAGATATGGTCTTCTCGGGAGATCACAACTCGAGAATCAGAGGGAGAGTTCTAGGAATTCGTGAAATTTGAGTTCGTGATTTGATCTGAGTCATCAGATATAGGAGGGATATGGATGTCGATTAATTTCGAGGGAAGGAGATATTGGAAGTTTGGATATCGGGAGAAGAGAGATGAGTAGTCCTCCAACTACATGAAACATGAAGTCTCAAGTTCGTGAAAGAGAAAGAAGGACCATCGGATGACATAGATTACAGACCGTTGATCTAATGTGAGTGGAGCCCAGATTTTTGGTTTCAGAAATCGGGAGGATGAGCGAAGAAAACCTTTCAAGGATGCGAAATTTGAAACCGCCAAGTCTCAAGATATTGGCCTCGGGTCATAGTGAGGGGTCACATTGTCGAAGGTTAAGGGAGGATCTATCACATGTGAGGCCCACTTTGAGATTTCAGAAATCAGAGAGTTGGGTTTGGCTCATAGAAAAAAACCCAACACATGAAGTTGTGATGCGCGTTTTGTTAGGAGAGTGGTCATAGTCTTGGTCACATAGAGGGAGGGGCTTAATGAGGAGAAATAACACCTAAATATGCTGGAGATTTAAAATTGTTAAGGAGAAGCCTACGGGTTCCATAGGACTTATGCCTTAAGAATAAGAGGGAATATTAAGTTGATTGAAGGTCCTTAAGGGGCCAAATATTCAACCAGACTCAGTTTCTTGATCGATCCTAGACCAGGAGGTCGTGCGGCCCTTAGGAGAGAAGGGGGGTCTACATCAGTTTCTAGTTAACTCATGCCGGCTTACCTTGATGAAAGACAAGTTCCTACCCAACCCCCCACATTCATCATGAAGGGAATCTTTTCAAATATCAAAGTCCTTAATGGTAAAACAAGGCACGGGCCTCTCAGTCAAAAAATGCTCCATGAAAATCCGTTTATAGTAATGATACAAGAAACTAAATGCCTCTAAGTCCTTCTTCAAACCCTTTCCTCTTGCATCTAGTAGGGACCCCAAGATATGTCCTTATATGAACACGAACTAGCAGGAGGCCTTGCCCTTATCTATAACCTTGCTAAAATAATTATGTCCAACTTTTTTACCACCAAGGGCTTTCTCACAACTCCCTTCCATATTGTATGGTCCTATCAAAATCACTTTCTCAATATTTTTTATGGCCCCAACTCTATCCTGACAGGATTCATTTTATTGAATCCATTCAACACCTGGAACCCCATCATCAATAATGATCATTTCCTTTATGAGGCGATGGAATTTAAAGGTGATGGGCCCTGAAAAATGGGATGCAGTAAAAAATAAAGTTTCAAAAGAAAACACAATTTTGATGTTCAATATCAAATATAGGCCAAAGAAAAAGATGTTGAAGTTGCAATATTGTAAGCACTCCAACATAGCAGGGCATATATATAACATATTTTTGGCAGTATATGGGAAATTTCGGTGGAACGATGAGGTTCCACATTATTCTGCTAAACACTTTTATGTAGATATTTTCATCGACATGCACCCTCATTATACTAGTCTATTGTTCGATTATTATGGGGCTGGTAAATGACAAACATATGATCGAAAAGGAGAATATCGAAATGTGACATTGTAGAGGCCTCCATGAACTTTAGTACCTCACCCAACAAGGGAATTTGATTCAAATTCAGATATGTGAGCTTCATCGAAGGTTGGAAAAGAAGCTACAAATGCAATCATGGACAATTTGGAATCGATTTTGTATGGTGTTCATATTGGTTTGAATGGTTAGCAAGTAGAAGCCAATTCTCATGCCATTTTTGTTTATAAAACAAATGCAGAATTATATACCATGTAAGTAGAATATCTTATGGAGTATGAAAAAAAAATCCATGATAGTTGGAAGGAGGTCATTCAGAATGATGAACCGAACAATAGATTGGTATGTGTTCTAGTTAGTAAATTTTTTACTCATTTTATGATAGTTTACTTCTAATTCTAGATCTAGATACATATCATTATATCTATAGAAATAATTGAGTTGTTATTGTCATTAATTGCACTTTGGAGATATGTTAAATTAATCTCCAGTAAATAGGGAACTTGATTCCACAAGTTTAAATTTGGGTGGGTTGAATCAAATATGTGTTTTCTAATATTCACATATGAACAATTTAGTTTTCCAATCTCCAATATTTTGAATAAGATCAACAACATGAAATTTATAATGTTGTATAAATGTGAACACATTGAATCCTAGATTTAGTTCCTATTTGTGTTGTTCACGGAGCCATATTCCATCTCCTACTACTTGGGAAGACTTGTCTCAATTCTCATTGAGAGAGTCTGGAGAGGGTGGGAGTTCACAGGTATCATTGCATGGTGAAAACTAATTTAGTAATATATTAAAATTGGAAATTTCCATTTAATTTATTAATTTAAAATAAGAATGTCTTAAACAACATTCAATTTATTGAATCATTGGTTGGTACATCATAGGCATTACATGTTTCAAAATTTAAAACTACAATTTAATGTGTTAAAGTCATTTAAATTTAATTTTCAAATTTTCAATTTTGAAATGTGTTATATAGGGTAATGTGGAGAAGAGAGTACCTGAGAGTGTGCTTGAACAAAATGTGGAAAAGAGAGTGTGGGAGACTTGGATTATGGAGGGAGCAGAGGAAACATCCATACCTAGGAAGGATGTGTCCATTCATGACGATTCATAAATGTATGTTCACTGCACATTAGTGAGTTTTAATTTGATTTTATGTTGGGGTTTTATATAAAAGTGTTCAAGATTATTTTTTTGAATAAGACTCTAGTTTTACTTTTTTCAAATTTTTGTTTTCTCAAATTTTTAGTTTAGTCTTTCCTATTCAACGCTTTCATCAATTATTTTGAAATATATAGAACCTCTATATAAGTTTATCATTGTCTTAAATGGTACATTGAAATTTATTTAAGTTTATATCATGATGAAGACCTAGTTTTGAACTTGAATATTTGATTATTTGATAACAAACTCTATCCCACATCAGTAAAGGGGAAGGTTCTAAATTTTCTTCGATTGAATTCCTTTCCTTCTTGTCCAAGAATGGCGTAGTATGGACATTTTTTTATTTTTATTTTTTAAATAAAAAAAGGCAGATCCTAGTATATTATAGCTTCAGAAAAAGAGTATTCATGACACATAGACACCAGCTGTCCTGCCTGTGTAGGAAACCAGGATAGCTGGCCTTCCCTCAGTAGCATGAAAAAAACAAGGAAATTGTTGCACCACCCTGCCCGTAGGAAACCAGGGAGTGTATTCATGATTAACAACATTCTAGCGCTATCCAAGCTATCAACTAGAGAGCTACAATCCTGGTAAACGACTACAGAAGGCAAATAGAAAAACATGCAGACAGAAAGACCTATTGTCCGACGTTCTCGTGGGAATCCTTCACTTCTCCCTCGCTGGATGGAATGACATACGACTGTGCACAAGTTGGGCATTGGCGCTTAGGGGTGGCGCTGGAATAGGCTGCATAGAGCATGTCCAGGCATTGGCTAACGCAGAGTGCTCTGAAAATCTGATCGTCGACTAGGCTTCATACCTCAAATATTAGCTGCAGATGCTCCGTGTGTAGGAGGGGTGGCGAGGGTGGCTTCTGCGGCTTGTCGTCTATTTCCAATCATCCCAACGGTTCCTTGTTTGCCTGCAAGTCTGTGGTGTCTTCCTGTGTCTCCTCCTCGATCAAACATCGTGTTGCGCAGGGGCCTGAGGTGTTTTTTGAGAGGAGCAATGCCTCTGATTCAAAAAAAAAAGTCGAGGGGTCCCAATTCTCAGGGAAAGTGAACATATTTCTCTCCGAGAAGTCCGTTGGGAGCTCAATGCTTGGATCTTCTTCCAAAAGGGTTCTGGGGGTGAGCTCGTTGTTGTAATCGCCTGACGTCGCCTCTGCCTAGCTATGGTCACATCTCGTTTAAAATTCTGGTGTCTCTTCCTTCTGGAGTCGGCTGCATACTAGTCGGCTCCCCTACGGGGCCTCCCTCTCACCCTCGGCATGGCAAGAGCAAATTTCAGTGCCAACACGCCGAGAACGTTGTTGCAATCCCATTGTTCGGGAGGCTTCGGGGGCACATTAGAACTTCTGGTAAGGCAGGTAGGGGAATAAATCGTTGTTAGAGCCATTAAATACCAGAGCTTAATGCTCTAGCTAACCAGACTATGATCACTCATGCAAGGCCTCATCAGAGAGCAGAGGCGGACAAAGAAAGTGTGCTTCATAAATTGCAGAATGTGTGGTGAGAGCCGATATAAATGGCCTCCCTCACCTCATCACCACGTATCTCGCCCTTACCATGTGTCACCCCATCTGGGGAGTATGGAAATTTATGTTTTCTGCATACAACAAAGTGAATTCCTTCTTACCAGGGTATTTTCAAACTCTTAACTAAGTTGGTTACTAACCACAAAAACCAACATTCAAGTAGATTTACAAATAATATATGCATATGTATACCTGAGATACCTCACATATAGTATATCTAAGCTAGCTCACATATATGTATAACTGAGATATATCACATATAGTATATTTGATCTAGCTCACACATATAGTATATGTGAGCTATATCACACATAGTATATGTGAGCTAGCTCAGATATCATTTCAAAGAGCATTTGATTATATGTAATATGAATACATCCCAAAGATGAAAGATTTAAATGGTTTTTGAAGAATGACTTAATATATGTGCAGATTTGTGTTTTCTTCATGTACATGAAAGATTATATGAGAACATATATTCCACMGTAAAAAGAGGAGATAAATATTTTACTACTGAGGATATTAGTATTTTATTGTTGAGTAAATAAAATCAAATAAGATCACSTGGGATGGGAATTTCACCTGAAGGATTTGAGACTTTATCTACAAGGAGATAAGTATTTCATTGGAAGAATGAAWTAATATGGAGATTTGTGAACTTTCTGCATACACATTTCTATATTTATTTTCAGATTATTATCTAACTCTGAACACAAAAATTTCTTACAAAGAACACAATTTTTCTCTTTAAATTTTTTTAAGATTTTAGATAAGATTTTACAAATTGTTTAAATCATGTATGCTTAATGTGGAGAGTAACTATTTTGGAAGTTTTATAACTTTGTGATGGAAGTTTTGTTTTAAAAAAATGCCAAAAAAGTGTAATAAAAATAGAGGGAAAATCTTAAATCTGTTTAACTATGATTGGGTATGTTATTATTTATTATTGTTTATTTAATATTTAGTTAAAGTATATATGATAATATGTGTTATTTGTTTTTTTAATTTTTTTAATTTTTTTTTCATTGTTATGTCTAAATTATATTTGGTGGAAAATGTGTTTACATTATATTTGGTGGAAAGGAGTATGTTAGAGGATGAGGCTTAACTCTTTTGGTATGTATGCCAATTTTGATTTAATCACAACATGTTTTATTTGTCTAAAATAGTACATGTATGTGTACATTTTATTTTAAATTTCTACATATATCTTATTCAAAATTTTTAATTTTTGAATTTTGTTTCCTTTTGCAGGTTTGAATTGCAGGTATGAAGTGATATATCTTAACGCGATGGCTTAGAGTCCAAAATTTTGGAGTTGAATCTCTTAGTTTTTGTTATCATCCTAAAATGGATGTGGAACCTATGTATTGGGCAGTGTAACTATTCAAACGTTGAATATATATATATGTATATATATATATATATATATATATATATGATATTTTGTTAACTCAAAATATCAATTTATTGTCTCATATTTGATTTCTCAAAAGGTTAATATATGTTTTACGATGAAATTAAAAATATTTTGTTTCATTTTATTTATAAACATCATTGTACTATGTGAAGTAGACTTGATTCTGTGTGGAGTTCATTGTGTAGTGATGCGAGATCTAGGTAGTTATCAAATTACATTTTCTAACTTACAATTTAATTTTTTATTTATTTAGAAATATGGTTGAAAATAGTCAAAACAAGTCATCAAATTTTATAGTTTCTTACGAAATTTCACAATGAAATATTTAAAAAAATGTGAAATAAAAATTATAGGTTCTTACTTATAATTTAAATTTTGTTTGATTTGGAAGTATGGTTGAAAATAGTCAAAACAAGTCATCAAACTTTATAGTTCATCAAATTTAATATTTTCTTATGAAATTTCACAATAAAATATTCAAGAAAGTGTGAAATAAAAATTACAGTTTCTCACTTATAATTTTAATTTTGTTTGATGTGGAAATACGGTTGAAAATAGTCAAAACAAGTCATCAAATTTTATAGTTTCTTATGAAATTTCAAAATAAAATGACATTTCAACTTCTTATGAAATTTCAGAATGAAATGACAGTCCAACACTAAACTGGTTCTCAAGTTTTATAGTTTCTTATGAAATTTCACAATGAAATGACAGTCCAACACTAAACTAGTTTCAAATTTTATAGTTTCTTATAAAATTTCACAATGAAATATTCAAGAAAATGTGAAATAAAAATTATAGTTTCTCACTTATAATTTAAATTTTGTCCGATTTAGAAATAAGTCAAAACAAGTCAAAACGAGTCATCAAATTTTATAGTTTCTTATGAAATTTCACAATGAAATGACAATCGAACTTCTTATGAAATTTCACAATGAAATGACAGTCCAACACTAAACTGGTTATGTTAGTCTTCGGTTTTTTTTCGAGATTTCAATATATTTATTCAAGAAACTATGAAATAAAAATCTATACTTTTAATAAAATTTGAAATAAAAACATGATTTAGAATGTAAAATTAAAATATATTTTAATATAAGTAAGTGATTTTCATTAAAGTTTAGATTGATATAAACTTTTGTGTATAGAAAATGGTTGATCTGGAAATTATAAATCCTATGCACATTGGAAGTATTAAAATCTATTTTAATATGTAAAATTAAAATATACTTTAATATAAGTAAGCAATTTTCATTAAAATTTATATTGATATAAATTGTTTTTGTAAGGGTAGAAAATGATTGATGGAAATATCAATCATGTCCACATTGGAAGTATTCACTAATTCCATTAATATGACCCCTACCATTAATTCAATTAAAATTATGAAAATCTAAATGCAACAAACCAAGCTTTAGTAGATGCCCTCTTATTTTATATTTTTTGTTATCATGCCACAAAATCAAATTCTTTTTCAACTTATGTTTTTTTCAATCAAACTAAATGAAAACTACCATTAATATGAACCCTACCATTAATTCAATTAAAATTATGAAAACATATATGCGACAAACGAAGCTTTAGTAGATGACCTCTTATTTTATTTTTTTTGTTATCAGGCCAAAAAATCAAATTATTTTTCAACTTATGTTTTTTTCAATCAAACTGAATGAAAACTGTGTTTAATGTGTAGAATATAAGTAACTTGTTACATGTTCATCATTCACATTTTTATTTCAATTTTCTTCAAGATATTGAAATCTAAATGCAAAAATTTAACAATTTAATATAATATCAACACTTTTGGAATCAAAATTCACAATTTCATAATCAAAATTGATACTTTTTAAGATGACTTTAAAATTTTTAAATAGGATGATAATCATGCATGTATTACCTTGAATTTTTTAATTAAAATGTTAATCATACACTTTAAGACGTCTTTAAAGTTTTTCTAAGACATCAATCGTCCCTTATAATGACACGGAAATGGGTCCTAGTTTTGACATGAAGTTATCCTCTTCATATGAAAAAACATTGAACAATCAAATTGCAAATAATGAGTGCAAATCCTATATGTAGTAAATTGGTTGCATACATTAAAGGATATGTGTATACAATTTGGATAATTTGTAGGATTAAAGTATAATCATCCAAAGTATAGGTCAATTTAGGTTCCCTAGATACAATCTATAGGTTCTTCCCTGAAATAGTAAATAAGGCTTGGTAAACATTATAATTCATCAAAAATACAACTTTTCTAAATTGAATGGACCATGAAAGTAAACTAAACTATAAATGATTCTAGAATCTTATATATTCATAAATATGTGTACTTTCAATGCAAAATATAAAATTTTGGAATGTACATGTCACTTGTTTAAAGAAATCGTAATGGCATTATGTCTTCAATTATTTGTTCATGGTCATATTTGGACTATATTGACAACTTATGACATATGAATGGTAGTGTTGATGTAACATCTCGCTCTGGCACACTGAGCAAACTTATTCTTAGAGGACACTTGCTCGCAAGTGATCCGGATTATTATGCTATTAAAACATTTGATTTTGATTATGAGATGTTATGGGTTGATGACATGGTTTAACTGTATTGACATAGAGAGGTGTTATTGACTTTGTTTTACTGTGTGTGTAAGATTTTGGGCCTCGAGGATGCAGAGGCATCGATTGAACCCTTTGGACTTCGGATCGAGTCAGGGAGTGTACCATTGGGGTTTGATTGTTTTACTGTGATATTAGTGCATCTGATTAGATGATATGATATGGATATGTTTTGACATGATTTGTTGATGATGAAAGATGACGATAGCTTGCCGACCAAACTCACATGTGGAGTAAAGGGGTCCCGCACGACTACCAGAGATGTTGAGGGAGAGGTGTGGACAATAGCCCTGCCACAACCTACTAGCACTCCTGCCGTGGATCGAACTGTAGATTAATGTTTACCTAGTTCGAGAGGACCCATGATGTTGTGAGGGAAGACTGTGATAGTCACTCATGATGATTCTAAGGGGCATGCAATAAGGCAGGGGCCTTATTATTTAGAGGCCCTTAGTCTCCCACAAGTTCACCTGGTGGATTATTGACTCCAGGGGTTATTGATGTCTACCAGGTCAGTCAAGAGGCAAGTGGCACCCTTGGAGCACATAGTGCATCTTGAAGGGCACGCCACGCAAGGGAAATAGATTATGATGAGTGGCACCCTTGGAGCACATGGTGCATCCTGAAGGGCATGTCGTGCAAGAAAAATGGAAAGAGGCGAGTGGCACCCTTGGAGAACATATGGAAACGACCTCTGTGTGTGGATTATCTGGTGTCCTAGTTGGTTTTCTCTATGCCTTGACTGATAGAACCCCTGCAATATTTCCATGACTTTTCCCATTGGATTTTGGCGTTTCTCTTACTATTGTCTACATTGTATTTGTGTTATGGAAATGGAAAAACAAATTGATTCCCTGTCTGCATTTTTTTATTTGGTGTTCTGGCAATGGAAATACGCAATGATTTCTTTTCTGCATTTTTTTTTATTTTGTATTCTGGCAATGGAAAAGAAAAATGATTTCATGTCTGCAATTTTTTATATTTGGTATTTTGGCAATGGAAGGATGAAATGATTTCATGTCTGCATTTTTATATATATTTGGAATTATGGAAATGGAAAAATCAAATGAATTCATCTCTGCATTTTACATTTGGTATTCTGGAAATGGGAAAAATGATTGATTTCCTATCTGCATTTTATATTGGTGTCCAGGAAATGAAAAATGTTTTTTGTATTCATGTTTGCGTGGTATTGGTATCTTGGCAATGGAAAACAAATTCATTTCCCTATCTGCATTTTGCTAGCATTTTCCCTTTTAAGTGATGATGACAACATGAAGTTCCTTCTGGTGCATTTTGGGAACATCATTTTGCATCTTTAAATACATATAGCATTGATTGTTTTTCTGGTGTGTCCCTGTACACATTTTTCCTTAAAACGTGTCTGATTTTGTCGTCTATATGACCACGATTTTGGTGTGTCCCTGTACACGTTTTTCTTGTAAAACATGACTAAGTTTTCTGCCCTTACCCACGATTTTTCTTTAAAATGTTGCCTTAGTTGGCTGCAATTACCCACAATTTTGTTTTTGGCTTAAAACGTTTGCCTGAGCTTATTGTTTTCACTCACGAATTTATCCCTTTCAATTCATAATTTACCTGTTGTGAATGACCACGATTTTGGAATTTAAAAATGGATTGTGTGATGTTGAATTCACCCATGTTTTTATCTTTTCAATTCATCAAATCACTTGTTGTGAATCGACCACTTTTTCCTTTAAAAATTGGTTTGCGTTTTTCTATTGAAGTGCCCACATTTTTTCTTTTAAAGGTTGACATAGATTGTTGTTGAAATGCCCATGGTTTTCGCCCAATAAATGTGACTGAGTTGTTGTTATTTTATCACGAGTGTTACCCAGATTTTATTACCACAACTCTTAGTGTCACGAATCTACCTCCTTATTGTTGCCACGACTGGGCACCACGACCTTATTTCGGCAATGAAATATTATTATTCACAAATACAAATTTCATTGGTGGAACTTCATTCTTAATGTATAGCCACTGGCTTGATGGCATCACGAATGCAATTCTGGCACTGAAATTTTAATTACTGACAAGTGTGAATTTATACTTTGTTTATTGTTACAAAGATTTCATTCATTTTTGTTACACCGATTTTATTACCATGACATGCCATTAAGGATGGTTGCGTTTACTTCCTTAAGGACCACGTTTTTCCATCAAATTGTTGATTGATTTTGTTGTAGTATGACCACGAGTTGATCATTATGCGGTTGTATTGTCCTTCTTTCTGCAGCAATTGAGTGTACCCGACATTCTCGCTGCAAACATTAATTGCTACAACGATGTTGTTAGTAAAGAGGATCCTTCTTTATGTGAATAGACAGATAGATATTGATATAGTTACTATAGATAGACGACATGTATAATTAATTATTTACCAGTGTGATATTTAGCATTCTTCTTGATATAGATAATGTGGTTATATATCGTTAAGTGATAGTTAGATTGTAATTTGGGATTATTTTAGAATTGCCCATTTAGATTGTGATTAACGGTTAAATGATATTAGTGAGTATTGCCCCAAGTAGAGATTAAGCTTGCTAAATTAAGGCAATGCCATATTATTTGTCAATGTCATGTAATTTTGATTAAATGTTATACTTTCAAGGCAATATTGTAATAGTATAGTGAGTAAATGTTATGTCTCTTTCAATCAAATCATTGTGTTATGATATTAAGTTTTAATGCCTAGCCTCTAATATTTTCTCTACTAATCATTTAGTGGAATGACCAGTTCTACCGGTTAAATGTTATATAGTAACAAGTGTTAATCTCTTACACGTCATTCCCAACTATGATTGCATTAAGGATTAAATTGATGGTATGTTGATGACCCAACTATGATTTAGACTTGCTCACTTGATACACTTTTAATATTTGTACTTGGTTTTGTAAATGTTTAATGTGATTGGTTTGCTCACTATAAGGGTTCTAGTTACTTGTGTAATTAATTTTGGGTGTGTGGGGTTGTTAGGATGATTGTCCTTAGCTTAGTAGGCTTGTTCTGCTTGTGTTGGGCGGGATGTAGACACCTCCTTGTTCCTTAGAAAAATCACCAGCCTTGAGACCTTCAATGGTCAAAATCGATGGGAACCTGGGCTTGAGCGTTGCTTATGTGTCATGGAGGTCCTAACCATTGCAGGGTAGGACGTGTGGGTAGTCATTTGTATTCTTCGTCGGTTGAATGCCATACATTGCTTCTAGGTGCTTGATGTGATTTTATGTTAGGTCGTTATGTTGTTGTGGTGTGAGTTGCATGCATTGTGTTCGTCGTCATGTTGTGATGTTGAGTATAATGTCAGTATTACCTTCCTACACACAAAAAAAAAAAAAAAAATGTACTTGTTATGTGAGGCTTGTTGTTGTAATGAATAGGTTCGTCACAGTTGAGAGTGAACATGAGTATTGGTTTGATGGGTTTCTTCAAAAAATATCATTTCAATACAATGGATCCTTTTTCATATATAAAATTGTTATCATCAAAAACTTCTAATAACCTCATCTTTTGTTCTATGCATCACATCAAATAATATTTCACATTTTCAATGTTGACTACAAGTGCAACCACATAAAAGACATCTCTTGAAAATAATTGGATATATTGGACAACAAATAGTGTATGTTATATTATCACACAAGTACATCTACAAGTTATTTGAAAAAAAATAAACATAAAAATTACCTTCTCTAACAAGATCAGAAACTCTATCGCCATCAATTGACACTATAGTTTCATTTGATTCCATACCCTCTGAGATTGTAAGTGGATTTTTCCCTTTTATATTAAGTTTAGTATGTCTCGAAGCTTTAACATATTCTGCATTTTTTTTTCGCAAATCTCTATGGATTTTGTGTCCTCTATGCAAACTGAACAAAAACAATACTCATTTCTTTTATCAAATACAAACACATTTTGATAGAGTTTTGTTTTAACTGAATTCATTTTTCGTGTCCCATGTATTGTACCAGCTTCATATGGAATTGATCTATTCACATATTGGATTCCAACATACCAAAAACACCTACACAAGACAAGAACTTGAAATCTCTCAAGAAAATGATTGAATATTGAATATAAATTTGAACACGTGAATAAAAATATCTTGTGTACATGTGTAACATATATATATATATAGACACACTTGCACACATCCCGTGACAGATTATTTTCATGGCTTAGCGCCATTTTGCACCATTCAACAACTTGATTAGCAGATTAAAATAGATCAGCATGAGGGTTCATCTGATACCTTCGAAGTGCTCATTTTACACATGCCCCTACATCATCGTGCTCTCATTTTCCATGACCAGTTTCAAAAAATTTCCAACAATGTATAATGTTTGATTTTTTATGAAGACAACACAACCAATAGAATGATCATGAATATTTGAACTGACCCACACACCCATATGACCATATCCAATGTTGATTGAATATGATTCCGCATTCTTTCAATGAATCATAAAATTTATCAAAACAATGTTGTACATAATGTGTGTCGTGTGCTCAATCATCATTTATATAAAAGTGATATTATTTAATAATATGTCAATTATCATTGTTTATTTCTATGTTATAAAGACTCTGTTGAGAATGTCTATATAGAACGTGGAAAAATATAGTGACTTGATCATAATGATAATATTCACTCTATATTTATTTTTGTGCAGCAAATGTGTAATTCTTTGCAAAATCAACTATAGACAAAATTGTCCCTAGTGGAAACACTTCATGGGATTGTTTGAATTGTATGTTTTGACATCAAGATCTATGTGAGTGCTTGGTGTATTTATAAATTTCCTCCTCAAACTTCTTCAAAAAAAATATCACACAGATTAGATCTACTTTCAAATCAATCCTTTTGGAAATAACATTTGAAGAATGTGCAGCTGTGTTGTTCATATATTTGTATCTCTTCCAATTGACTGTTGTATTAGAAAATGATTGATCATTCATATCAATAGGATACTTTGAGTGAAACAAACTTATATTTCCACAACTATCACATTTCCTTTCACCAACACATTTGTTTGGTAAAATAATTCATCACCTTCTCTTTCACATAGAATTTCATATATAAAAGCACGGAATGTGGAAGGAGGAGGTTAACTTAGCTATAAAGTTTTACCAAAATCAAGAAAATTTTCATAATATAACTCAAATTCCACATGATAGCGACAATAACAAGTGTCACGAACAATCATGGGTCTAACAAACCATGGTTTTTGTCGTACAAATGTATTGATGGAATTTTTAACTTATGTTTCCTCTTCTTTGAAATTATTGAACAATTATATTTGTGTCATTAGAAATATATGTTTTGGATGTTATTCATATTATTTTCTTTTTATTCTTCATCGTAGCACATCCCTTGTATGCAGTGAAACACAAGATTCTATCAACCAAAAATTACTAGCCAAGTATTTAACATTTTTTGCAAGTCTATCATTGTAGGGTTGTCTAGAAATCACTCTCCAACAAGCCAGTTCATCATTTGCATCTATTTGAAATAGATTTTTTTTTATGTTTGTACAATTTTTTTCTTGACGTTCTTAGTGTTTTTTTCGTGTTTCCTGTCAAACAATGTTTTATATTGCTAGATGAAACAACTATTGTTTGTATTACTCTACATGCAACATTGACATCTATTTTTTGATATTTTCCAAAAGCTTTAATACACTAGTGATATTGTCAAAGATATTATTTTTCACCTTTGTGTCTTTTGTTGAATTTTGAATACCCAATAATGATGTAGTTTCTTTTAACATTCTTGAATTTATTAGATAGAGTAAAAATTGAGCTTGTACTGTTACTGATTCATCTTTGAAAAAAGTATTATAAATATTCTTAATTCGATAACTTATATAATGCTTAGCTTCTTTCCTCCCAAATTTGTCAGTATCAACATTTTCTAATATTTCATCATAAATGTTGATAGATTCTCCTGCATATTTCTATTTAAATTTTATATTAAAAAAAAAGAACATAAATTCACTAAACTATATACAAATGTTCATCTTGTATTATCTAAATTTATGTACATACCTGTAGGTGTTTCATCTTCTTCAATTTCAGTTTCAACGTCTTCTACTTCAATTTCGGTTTCAACGTCTTCTTCTTCAATTTTCATTTCAATGTCTTCATCGACGTTATGAGACAGATCTATTTTATGTTTTTTGAAAAACATCAAATCGTAATTACAATCAATTATATTAAACAATATTTTAAATTTCAATTCTATACTTTTAATATAGACAATATGTGCATTCATACCTGGTTGGACTTCTTCTTGTTGAAAATCTCTATTTACATTATCATCATTTATTTCTTCAATATTTGCACATTCTCTTTTATTTCTCCAATAATGCTCATTCCTTTGATCGTTATGGCGAGTTTGATCTCGAGTGCTATCAAATTTTCTCTTCCGCAAACTTATGTTTCCCATGACTATAATTATCTGTAAAAAAATTTAACAAAATCAACATTTCAGAATAGTCTTAGAAAAACTTCATTGTCACAAAAATTATTAAAAAATAATATCAATAATTTTATGTTCAACATCAAATTCATCTTGAATAAATTATCAACATTTATCTTTCAATATATAAATTTTTATTCCAATATAAAATTGAACAAACATTGATTACCTTGTTCAACTAAAATGAAAAAGATGATTCAAAACTTTGTTTAGGTGCTCTAGAAAACCATGAAACAAGCGATGAATTGTGTTAAATTTCTTTGGTCGAAAGCATATTTATACGATTTGGCACGAAAGGAAACGATATGATGTGTCTTTTCATTTTTTTCGGCCGACAAAATTCACTCACCCATCTTTCAGCCGAAAAAAGGATTTTTTGACCGAAAATCTAGGAAACCGTTTAATTTTAACAGATTGCGTTAGAATTTAGTTCTTTGTCTGAAAGAAATGTCTTTCGGTCTCAAGATTATTTCGGCCAAAAACTACAAAATGGGACTGTTTGCAGAAACTAGAGATTTCCCTCTAGCTTACCTCAACCTTTGAGGTTGCGGACTCCTGCAAATACTCATAATTTGGTTTCGAAAATGACACCAGCATTTGCAAAATTGAATCTAATTTCAATTCCTATAATTTGTTTTCATTTTCATTATTTTTATCTAATTTTATTTATTTGTTTTTTTAAAAATCATTACATAATATTTTTCCGCTGACATTATGATTCAGTGAAATGAAATACTCGTATATATAAAAATACACAGTGAAAAATTTAGAAAATTTTATATTCATAATCCTTAAACTGTTCTTTTCAAAAGGGTATTTTTAGATTTTAATTTTAAGTAAAAATTAATATAGATACATGGTGGGGGAAAACATGTGTTTAAAATCTGCAATGTTTTCATCTTGGTCAACTTCAAAAAACTCTAGAAATTATATTATTCATTCGTTAGATCCAAAATTATAGTCATAATAAAATAGAGTCTTTGTAGATTGTTACAGTATATTTAGTTTGTTAAAAACAAAAATTTAATAATAGATACATTGTTGGGGGGGGGGGGATAACTTATTATTATTCTTTTCATGTTTAAGGAACATACTGTTAAACAATTGTCAAATTGACATATCAAATATTAACAAAAACAAATTGAAAAATAGTCATTGGAAAGATAACAAAATTCTTCACAAGTTTATTTTTTATTGTAAATTGAAACTCTAAATAAAAAAAAATACTTGTGTATGCCAAAAGTTGAAGAAATTGTGAAAATATAGTTTTTTTTTTCTCATAAAACAAGAAAAATAGACACCCATATTCATGATTTCACCCATGTACCTAGAATGTAAATTGTGAAATTTCCTACAGATGGTTTATATGTATATATGTATATATATATATATATATATACAAAAATTTCTTATAGATTTCAACCCCAGTCAAGTCTAAATAACACTAGTCCCGCGTAGCAAGTGTTGGGATCTTTGGATGAATTCCAGAGGGTAATAATAAAAGTATTACAATGATGAATAAAAGAAAATGCGAAAACAAATAAGAGGGGTTATCTTTAATCACGTTTCGGCCCATGGTCTAACTAGGAAGGAACCGCAAATGACTAGGCTTGAAGACTGACAACCAACCAAGAGAAAAGACAGTAACCCTCAAACCCGAGCATTCCATCTAACTTACAAAGGGACCATAAACACAGTGAAATCATGGGAGGAAAAACCTATGAAGGGGCAACTTTAATACATTGAAAATCCTCAATCAAAGAAAAAGAAAAAATAAGAAGTTTGTTCATGGAACCTCTCTTTTATTTTTACATTGCACTAAAACAAAGATTACATTCATGGGATAAAGAGAACATAAGAAAAAAAACATTTTTCTTACCCTTGCGCAAAGAAGAACCACATATGTGCATTGCCTCCTTCCATCGCTCACATAACCAACCCTTATGAAAACCATCAGTCGTATACAACATAGAGGACATTGCTCAATAGTGTCGAGCCTTACCAAAACCACCAGTCACATACAATGCAGAGGTAGTGTGTGTTACAAAATAAGGGGGAAAGAACAAATAAAAGGGTTACATAATGGGCCTCACGAGAGGAGAAATAGTGGTTGGTACACCTCACGTCACTACCATGTTAAGTTGAAGGAGGTGGCAAGCCCACGTTGGACATTTTCACCTAAGTGTCAACTCTAGAAGGTGCGAGATAGGTTTCCCCATTAATGGACCAGGCCAGGAGTAAATGCTTACAGGACCCGACCTGTCATCCACCATTAAAACAGTTTTTGAACCACTTTATTGCTGAGTCATGTTACTAGCCGGGTAGGGTTACTAACAATATTGTTATGGTATACGTTCATTGCAATATGTTATGTATAGATACATTTCAATGCACTATGATAAAGAAATATATTGTTGTGGATATTTATATGATAAACATTATATTGTTATGGATAGTGTTATTGTAATGGTATCTATATGATAGTATATATGATAAATGATGTATTCTTATGGATAGTGTTATTGTTATGGTGTCTATATGATAAATGGTATATTTTTATGGATAGTCTATATTGTTTATTGGAGCTAGGAGATTATGTATAAGTGGACAATATATGATTAATGATAGTCTATTACACAATGTAATGTGGATATCATATCTTGACATAGACTTAGTGGATTTTCTAAGGGCTATGATGGTCATGGTCACCAACTCTTTAATACAAATAAGTGTGTGATTCATAATCCAATAATGATGCTATAATTGAAATATAACAGTAAGAAACAAGTGGAGTTTAAATCTCCTTCGACCTTTAAGAGGGATAATGAAAAAGAAGTAAAATTTTTATGCATACATTAAAGGAATGAGATATATTTAATTGATTATCTCTGTGTCAGAAACAATGTTGGAGATTCTAGGAACTTTAATGTCCCCTAACAATATATATATATATATATTTTTGGGAAATTTGGGGTACATTACATATGGTATAAGAGTGGAAGGTTACAACACTTGGACCTTAGGGCAAGACCATTTTTTTTTTTAATTCTTTTATTTCTATTCAAGAAAAACTAACAAATATGTTTAATATTACAAATAGAAAAATTGTTGGTTTGTTGTGATAATGTCAACACATAATGAAGAATAAATTAGACCTGAAGAGAATCGAAATCAAGGAATTCCTAAAGAAACAGGAAATAACAGGGAAATAATTTCATCCACCCAGGTTTTGGATCCAATGAAGAACCTCAGCATGGAATTGCATGTGTTTAAAGAAGATAATGAAAAGATGAAAAAGGCACAGGAAGACCAGTTAGAAATAAATGAAATGTTTCTACGTAGTATAGTAACAAAGAGGATCCCAAAGGACAATGACAAGGAGGAAGAAGTCAACAAAAGGTCCTCTAAAAACTCTGGTCATGAAACAAAAAATGAAGATAGTTCTTCTGAATACACACCCATGACATGAAACAAACAACTACATGAAGAAAAAAAAAACAAGTAGAACACCTGGAAGGTGAATTAAGAAAATAAATCGTCCAGATTTGATGGATAATCAAGGATGGGTGAAGAGGTTGAAGCATGGCTACTAGTTATAAATAAATAATTCCATATTTACAATTATTATAGTAATATGAAATTCAAAATGACCATTTACATCTTGAAGGGAAAAGCAAGTATCCGGTGGAAAGACCTGAAATTGGCTAAGGGATTGAAAGAGAAACAAATGAAATGGTGAGATTTCAACAAATATTTCAAGAAGAAATATTTTTCATAAATCTATTACGAAAGAACTACTAAGGAATTCTACGAGCTAAGAATCTGACAAATGACCATGGATAATCTGATAAATAAATTTCTAGAACTATTGAGATTTGTACCATACATCAAGGAAGACAAAGTAAAGATACAATGATTCTTAAGTTGTCTACCATAGTCGTACAAAGACAGAATTTAATTTGACAATCCCAAGGCTTTAAAATAAGTGTTTATAAGGGCTTGGATGTGCTATGATAAGTACAAACAAAGGTCTGAATTTCCCAAGGCATGGAAGGACAATAAACAAGACATAATGAATCAACGAAATAAAGGCTTCCAACGAACCCCTTTTCTAGAATATGGAAACACTTTTCCAAAAGAATCACTATCATTCGAACAGCTAGAGTGCTCAAGTGGGTGGTAGACCGGTTAACCCGGGAGTTGAGAAAGTTGGGGACATACCCAAAGAACCATTGGAGTGTTGGGAGTGTGTAGAACCTCACTTGAGGATACATTTTCAATGCTTAATTTCCAAGGCAAGAAATTCATTCCATAACCAACAAGAAGCTTTGACAGTAGGAGATATGGGTAGAAGAATGCACATAATTAATGCATTTGTGGATGGTAGGAAAGCTAATCATCAATCCACCACCCAGGAGGTTGAAGGTAAAATTCATGATAATTTCATTTCCATATTAATTGACCCAGGAGATATTATAAGTTATGTTACTCCTGGTTTTGTTGAATTAAACAAGCTCAAGAAAGTAAAGAATGCTAAGTCTTGGTTAGTACAATTAGCAACATGGACCAAGAGAAAGGTAATCGATTTTATTCTTGAATGCAAACTCAACATACATGGTCAAAGTACAAAGATATATCTGAACATTTTACTTTTGGGATCTTATGATTTAATCATGGGAATGGATTGGTTAGAGAAACATAAAGTAATTTTGAACTGCTACGAAAATTCACTTATTTACAGAGATGAAAACAACACAGTTAGGATGATACAAAGGATCAAAAAACCAATTTTGGTTAGGCAGATATCATCCATTCAGTTTAATAAATGTATGAACAAAGGTTGCAAAGTTTATGTTGTTCATGTAACTAATCTGTTAGAAAAGGAAAACAAGCCCAGTTTAGAGGACTTTGTAGTCCTACATAGGTTTAGTGATGTATTTGTGGACGAAATACCAGAACTACATCCAAGAAGAGAGATAGATTTCTCTATCGATCTACTACCTGGATCTGTCTCAATTTCTAAGGAACCTTATAGAATGAGTCTACCTAAATTAATGGAACTAAAAATTCAACTGCAAGAACTGCTAGATAAATAATATATCAGACCAAGCATATCACCTTGGGGAGCACCGATTCTCTTCGTTAAAAAGAAAGATGGGACCTTGACACTATGCATTAGCTATCAAAAACTAAATAAGATGATGATCAAGAATAAGTAGTATAAGTACCCTTTACCCAGAATTAATGACTTGTTTGACCAGTTTGGAGGAGAAAGGATATTCTATAAGTTAGATTTAAGGTCTGGTTATCACCAAGTGAGAATAAAAGGCGAAGATAAAAATAAAATATCATTTAGAACATGTTACAAACACTATGATTTTGTCATAATTTTGTTTGTTCTTACTAATGCACCAACAACCTTTATGTGTTTGATGAATAGTATATTCAGTCAATATCTGGATAAATTTTTGTTGGTGTTTATCGATGATATTTTAGTTTACTCAAAAACGAAAGAAGAACATGAAGAACATCTAAAAATAGTATTGCAGACCTTAAGGAAACACAAGTTGTATGTGAAGCTTTATAAGTGCGACTTCTACCAAAGAAGGATACAATACCTAGGACACGTGATATCCGAAGAGTATATTGCAGTTGATCCAGAAAAGATAAAATCCATTATGGAATGGCCTATCCCTAAGGATGTAGCAGACATCAAATCATTCATGGGAATTACCAGTTATTATAGAATATTTATAGAAGAAATTTCTAAGATCGAGTATCCAATTACATTCCTACAAAAAAAGGGAATAAGATTTGTGTGGTAACAAAAGTGTCAGGATGACTTTGATAAATTAAAATAACTATTGACTACAACACCTATCCTGAGGGTAGAGGATCTCAATAAATATTTTACAGTTTGTGTGGATGCAAGAAGAGAAGTCTTGGGAGGTCATCTGTTATGAATCACAAGTCATTTGTTACGAATCACATAAATTGAAAGAACATGAATGAAATTACGTTACACACGATTTGGAATTAGCATCCATAATTCTTTCTCTGAAAATGTGGTGACATTATTTAATGGGTAGAATATTTATTCTACTAACCAACAACAGTGGTGGAACATTTTTATTCAATCAACCATATCTCAACGCAAGGCAAGCAAGATGGCTAGGCCTTTTAAGTGAATTTGATTTCGAAGTAAGACACATCAAAGGAAAAGAAAAAAAAAATGCATATGCTCTAAGTTGGAGGACTAATGGACTTTATGAGATACGTGTTATAAAATAATAAAACAACATCGAACAAAGAATAAAATTTGCAAGCTATAGTGACGAAAAGTACATCAAAACAACAACAAAATTACAATAAAATGCAGAAAAAATAAACAAAACAGATTTGAGTTTAGATAAAAATGGACTACTAAGGTTCAAAAATAGGTTGTACATATTGTTATCTCTCTTTAAACGTCGTTTGGATGAGAAAACGAATGACAAAGGAAACCTACAAACCAACTTTGAGGTCAAAAACTAGCCTTTCCGACCTGGAGAGGGCTCTCTCTGAGACTTCATCTCTGTAAAAGGTATGCATTTAAACTGTCAACTAGATTTAACACATTTATACAATATTTATGGTTCTTTTGGTGAAAGAAAGCAACACCTTGGGCTATGGGGTCAATTTAAGAAAATGATAGAAACAAATGAATTAGTGACTGAACTTGACAGGATAAAGGCTAAGTAAGAAACAATATTTCAATTAAAAAAGATTGTGTGTGGTGAGAGAAAAACACATAAAGAAAATCGGAGCATCATTGGGGATGAATTCGAATTTCACTTAGAAGAAACACAGTCGTCTAAATGGCACGAATACAAAGAACCACATGGTGAATTCTAGATCCAAAATAACAATCTAATTTAAATAGAATATAGATCTGAATATAAAGAACATAGGAAAGCATTTATGCAAAGAGAGAATACTATACATCAAACTTCTACCATTAGCATATTTTCGTCAAAGCTTCAACACCTTTGCATTAAGTTTCAATCGAGCTCAAAGCTACATTCAATATTCGTCTACACTATTTTTCCAACCAACCCGTCTTACAATGAAAAGAAAAAATATATAGACGAGGGTGTGTCGCTCGGGCTACCCTACGCTCTAACTAATATCCCTAGAAATTAGGTTTTGATTTTTCTTTGCTAGATGACCCTTCGTATGGAACTTTACAAAAAATAGAAACTAATTGTACTTGGTGGCATCATAACCCCTCGTCCTTTCCATGAAATTTTGGTCACCATCAAGATCTCATTGTTAGAGAGTGATGTGTCGATTATTTTATTTTGACAAGATATATGGATGATCAAGTCCTATGTCAGACTCCTGCCACCCATTGTAACGACCTTGATTTCTACCATGTGATTGATTTCTAGAGTGTGTATGTGGCGGGTGATTTCATATTGTCCCAGGTGTTTCCAAAATGATGACTCTAGCTAGGGAACAACACCTCTCTTCAAACTGTCTCATGTCCAGTGTACACCTATCTTTTGCAATAGATGGGATTCCAGCATTACACGTCATATGTTTGTCGTGTGGGTACCTGTCACAGTCCCTACTTCCTGGTAGGAAAAAGGATGTGGGGATACAAAATCTGCGTCACATCTGAGATGACAAAAATGGAGTTGATTAATCATTCTTCTAGTCTCTTCTGTAGTTTTGTGTAACGACCTTCCTCGTTAAGACAACAGCTCTGATAACAGGTGAATTCTTTTTTTGTGTGTTTAAGGTGTGTGTGCGCGTGTAGAAGTAACAACACACTTGACTCTACGTCACCACTCGATGACCAACAAGATGCAACCATGACAAAAGTAAAACTGACCACCCGCTCGTCCTACCCTGCAAGGTTAGGACCTCCAAGACACATAATCAACGCTCAAGCCCAGGTTCCCATCGATTTTAACCATTTAAGGTCTCAG
>JZKD02S1900053.1:7607-64391 GCA_000966675.3 Picea glauca
AGTAATAAATAATTGTTGTAGGAATTTTCTCAACATAAATTGAATAGTAAAACCATAAGAGAGGTAGTTGAAAAGAGAGGTAGTTGAAAATGGTGGTATATAAATCTATAATTGAATGATTGTAATAATGAGATGCGGTTGAATGTAGCATCTTATACTTGATTTTCAATACATTGGAAATGTGTAATTATGATAACATAACATACACTTTAAAATAGTAATAAATAATTGTTGTAGGAATTTTCTCAACATAAATTGAATAGTAAAACCATAAGAGAGGTAGTTGAAAAGAGAGGTAGTTGAAAATGGTGGTATATAAATCTATAATTGAGGAGTTGTTTTGAGAAACATATACTTTAAAATAGTAATAAATAATTGTTGTAGGAATTTTCTCAAGATAAGTCAAATGGTAAAACCATAAGAGAGGTAGCTGAAAATGATGGCATATAAATCCATAATTGAGGAATCACTATGGGAATGACAATAACGTTAACATACTTAAGACAAAGACAATGCAATGAGCCATAGCATAAATATCTAACATGAAGTTGAAAAGACACTACAAAAAAGACCAAACAATAGTGTATACAAAATCCAAAAAACTAAAAGGCTAAAAAATACTTAAAAACTGGTATACAACATCCAAAACATCAACGCATTAGTTACTCACAGTTGTAATATATTGTATAACTCTTCAAGTCATAGGGGCTTAGCTCAAGCTTATAGGGATGTTATTTGGGTACATTGTAAGAATGGAAAAGGAGTGGTAGAAATGAGACTTTTTTTCATTAAAAAAAAAAAAACCAAACAATGATATACATCATATTTTAGTGGTAAAATAAAGTAAGGAAAGCACCAACATAACATTTGGGGTTTACATAATTTTTTTAATATAAAATATAAGCAAAATAAATAAATAAGTGATACTTTTGATCCTAAAGGAACCATGTGATCCATAAATGTTAAGGCAATTCCCTTCTATAGAGTGCACCTTTGCAATGAGGAATGCAACATAATGAACTTCAATTGTGACACTTTTTAAATATGTGGAAGGAATAATCCTTCTCGTTCGCTCATAGATGATTGATTGTCCACATAAATTTTTTGTTGAATTCTTTTAATGGAAGTTCATCATAGGAAATTAGGTATGTGGGATACAATGTGCACCTTTATAGGGATGGTAGCTTTTGTGATGAAGTTGGCTTTGAATTTCTAGGGAACCTATCCAAACAACATTTTTTAGGGAACCTATCCAACTAATCTTTTCATCTGTGAATGACTATTTGTGTACATGGGGTTGGGCGTAGTGAATAGAGGAATCAACTATGGAATCAAATTTACATCTTTTACAATATAACTATTAAACAAACATCTAACTTCATTATACTGAAATTGATAACAATTGTCATATTGTTATCTTTTATTTCTGTTACCTTTTAGTTGATGTGTACCTTAGCATATTGGGAACAAGTTTTATATGACTCAATTCACATCAAGGTTTTCAAGAAGAACAAATTTGTGGGAAATATGTCCATAAGTAAGGGTTGATGGAAAACCCATATTAGACATTACTAGCCCTTACATTTCCTCGACCTCATTATCACCGACTTGACTCAATAATGGGGAATATCTCATGATATGCATGTCCATTTTGTCATACCTAAAGAGTGTGGGATCAATTTTATAATGCATAACAAGCATATAAGATCCCATAATTGGAAAAAAATTATGCAAGAAATGCCCAAATCACACACAAAAATTGTGTCCATAGAATAATCCAAAGAAAATTGAAATAATTTATTGAATAATCCTGAACAATAGATCCACCCAAAACCTAAAAAATTGAAACCCATGGAAAATCTCAGAGTTTTGCATAGGTGCTACCACAAATTGAAATGAATTACCATCTATCACTTTAGCATCATTTGGATTGAAATGATTCCTCTCAGGACCAATTCAAACCCTTCCTTCATTAATTTTTAATTTTGATCTGGTATTAGGAACTAGGAACAATCATGCACATGCATCACCTCAAGGTAAATCAAACCTTGGAAACTTCTACAAATTAGAGCTAATGCTCATAGAGCACAAGAAATTAAAAAAAAAAAAAAGTATCGCATGGCCCATTGGGTCACCTCCAGTGAGTCCCCTATGGTCATTTTATGTATGAAAGGAATCAGGGTGAAGAGAAACTCAGTTGCAACTTTGCCTTCAAAAAGAGAATTCAATAAGCTAGAGACAATGACAAGCACAATGGCCACTGTGCCCCTGACTTGAACTTGGAGAATAAGAGATCGCAACTAGATTCTTTCAGGTTGGTTTTGAAGTTTTTCTTTTTTTCGATCTTTGATTTCTTGGTGGAGGGGATGAAGGTCTTGAGGGTTTATAATTTTTTGCTTATTATGACAATGTTGGAATAGAGGGAATTAGGGGTTTCGTATATGGGTAGCCATGATATTCCTTCGCACATAAACGTTGATGCTATGGAGATTGAAAAAAATATGAGGTTATCTTTGTATCTTCTTCCTCTTTTGCTTCTTTATATATTTCTTCACCCGATTTGATGACCTCCTCAGCTTCCTCAAACGACATCACAAACAATAGAAATTATTTAGGGGGTTTATTACCTCCACCAATACCCGATGACAATGGTAGCACTCTCTTCCACATGAAGTATCTCAGAGCCATCCTCCCCTCTTGGAAATGAGTTTATTGGCAACCATATATTCATTAAGAAAATCATGATGTCTTCATCTTGAACTGGATTTATTGCAATCTTTTTTTGATTTGGTTGTTTTAATTGAGTAATTTGTAGGAGGGGTTTGTCGAATTTTTCACCAACAAGTCATAGTTGTTTTCATCTCTATTATATGTGAAATGCGCAAAAGACCTCACCAAGATGGCGATGAAGCTCAATATTTCCCACAACTGGGAATCAATGGTAAAGTCATCATTTAATAATTATAACATTCTATCATCATACTATCGATAGGCTCAGTGAAATCCATGAAAATGTCCTGCATGGATTCCTATGGCACTAAGATATTAGGCAAGAAAGCTAGTTGTTTAATGCCCTTGAATTCTTACAGGCTACTACCATTGCCACCAAAACATATTATATAGTGAAAAAAATGTCTTACAACATGAATATTATTTTATTATGCCTATCCTTTGAACTCCTCCCTCTACTTAGAGTCTCTTTACCTCTCACTAAAAGATTATGGCATGACCCACGTTCTCCATAAATGATTCCTCATGATTTAATATGTACATCATGTGAAGTTTTTTTGTTCCCTTACTCAATACATACATAAACGTGCTCATATGAGAGCACATTATTAACAAGTGTTGTGTGGCAGCTTAGTCCCCGCCAAGTAGATTTGGAAATGGAGATGATAGTTGGCACCTTATAATTATTGATTATGATGATTAATGGAAGATGGGGAGAGACGAGGAATATTTAAAAAAAAACAAAAATTAACAGTATATTAAGTAAAGGGTAATTAGAATAGATCTTTAACAATAAGAAAATGAAAGTTGAAATATGTAAAATTAAATGACAAAAAAGAAAAAGAAAAATATTTAAAAGTTATGTTCAATTGTTTTTTAGAAATTAAATGATAAAGAAATTGTAAATATTAAAACCTATGTTGAAATTACATTGAATACTTATGCCAATCCTTTCGAACTTGTGTGGTGAGTTGTTAGTAATCAAATCATAATTAATGTGCATTGGGAAGGGTGCGAAGGTGGTGGGGATGGAAGGGAGTGATAAATGATTTGAAACTTTTTGTGAACTCGGGTAGAGTGAAGCATGTGAGTTCGAGGAGTGCGGGGTGGAATTGTAGATCACAAAAGTTTTGGGTGCAATATGTATATTATTTGAACCAATGAAACATATACAAAAATGGATCAAACTATTGATTTCAGGAAGCCATAAGTTTGAGCTCATAAATTAGTTAGAAGCATAATATAGCCATTGGAAAGGTAATCCAGATGAAATCATGATATAATGTTTCATTTATCTAAGGAATCATCTAGTTGTTTCACAAAGTTGCAGGAAAAGTGGAGTTGGGTTCCACAAACCATGTAACCATTTAAAGTGGAAATTTTCCAAATAATGTTAATTTTTGAGAAACAATCCAAGATGATAGAGGTATGTGCTAGAGGTGATTGATGGGTAAAGAAGAGTGAAGATACTCATGATAGTTCCTATGCAAAGGTGTAAAGGCACATTTGAAAATGCAACAACTTAATACTAGGGAAAAGGGGGCCAAGCTTAATAATAGGGCATTGTTAATAAGTAGAGAAACACTCAAGCAGAGAGTGTTGTGTTAAGGGATTCCATAAATGAGGATTATGTGGATTTGTTCCAGATTAATCCCAGGGTCCATTGAACATGGAAGCAGGTCAAGGCTTGTACATTTGTTTGAGGAATCAAAGAGCTACAGATGGAAGTGCAAGGCTACATAACAAGTATTGAAAGGTTGACAAAGGACTCACGAAGAGTGTAAAAGGATTAGTATTCAATGGATATAGAGTTTGAATTGTTTGAAACTGAAAATTAACGGATTTTCTCACATGAAACATGAAACCAACATGTGAAAACTGTCATTTCATGCATAGGGAATTAAGGAGGACTCCATAACATTGAGGGTAGAATGTAGTGAAGGTGGGAAAGTTTTTTGCAAGAGAAAATAAAGGATCTCAAGGATGATGAGTGACTCATGGGATGGGTGAGTCATCTCTAAAGGAAGGCATAGGAATGCCTGAAAAATAATTCCTAGCTAGGAATTAACCACTTTGGTCTAAAAGTAATTTGAGCAAGAAATAAATCCACTTATAAATCAGAGTTCGCAGTGGAAGCATGGCATAGGCAAAAAATGGAGGAATGCGACTTTCCATTTGGAGCAAAGCGGTATTGGGTGGCCAAGAAGTACTTCATAGGAAATCACTCAATGAAGTAAAGATTACACAAAGAAAATGGACAATGAGAGATAATGACAATGGATGTTATAATGTTAAGGATTAATCTGGTTGGAAAATATTATAGCATTAGATGATGGTCATAAAGTACATCATCCCAAGGTGCTAGAAGATTCTATCAAGGTAAAGTTGGGGCATGATTTATCGAGTGGAAGCAACTGCCAATAGGAAATATTGGTTGGAAATGCATAATGGACAAGAGGTATTTGGCTGGAAAAGGTTTAGGTTAGGGAATAATGTTTCACATATGAGAAGAATAAAGGCAAACATGGAAACCAAAATCTAAAGGAATTCAAGGAAAACCAACTACAACACAAAATAAATAAATAAAGATAAAATAAATATGCATTGGAGTGCATAATGGAAGGGATGCATGATGCATATAATAAATCTAAAATGCATATGCACAAAGTAGGCATGATGATAATTAAATGCTTGGTGAATATTGATGTGCATTAGTGCATATAGACATGCCTGTACATGGATATGATAATTGGGTATGATTAATGATAAATTGTGTATCTAGGAAAATTGTTATAGCATGGATGAAGATGTTGATGATGCTGATGCATATGAAAACTATGTGTATGAAGAAAAATGAGGATGGTAAGATGCTGATCAAGAGGTTAATAAAGAGATCTTGCAAGATTCTACAAAATACCAATTGATCTAGTAGCATCAAGTAAATCGGTAAAAGCCATGGAGGCATGCATTCTATTGTTTATGATGCATAGTTGTTGAAAGGGAATTGAGGTAAGAATTCCCTCAGTCAAATTTCAATATTTGAATTGGTGAGTAAAGGCAGAGGGACTTGAGTATACAAATTTTATTGATGCTTGAATTCATTTATATAGAAATTTAATTGCATATTATGTTATATTGGTTATGAGATCATAACCAAGTCAAGTCATGCGACATACTCTTGTTGCAAAAATGAATGCCATTAGAGATGGCCATGTGTGAGGTCCTGTTGAGGTTGGAAATAGAAAAGCTGCAATGCCATGCAAGTGCATAATGGTCTTACCCTATATAACCGATGTTTGGACTGCAACCTCTTTGCTGACATGGGAGAGCAATAAGGGAATTATATTCCTAGTGTTGTGTATGGGTTGAAGAGGAAGGTATCCAAATGATCAAATACGTAAATGGGGAAGAGTTTGGACGCTGAATTGAGGTCTTGTCTAGACCTTCCAACTCACCATGGTGGAATACATGACATGGATATATGGTATTCCAGAGTTAATGCAAGGATGCATTGTGTAGATGTGGCCATGGGTATTGGCACATCGGTTTTATTTATTGGTAAACTTTGATTGCATTCCAAATAATATGATTAATAGTTGAATTCCATTTTTTAATATGAATAATGGCTAGAAATGATTGAATTGCTACTAAGATACAATTTTGAGATCATTTCCCGAGCTGTTATAAATGTGCATGAATACTAACAAAATATTTGACTGCATGAAAGTTGAGAAAATGTAGAAAAAATGGTCTTGGATATGGCAATGGTGTAAGCGCATGCAAAATACTGATGCTTCCTACTGCAAAAGACAAACAATTATGAGCAGAAAACTCATGCTTGGGAGATTTTGTTTTCCTGTATAAAACATATTTTGAAAATCAATAATTGAAAATTGTTATGATTATATCTCATGATGACTGTATGTGTGTGATGTAGATGCAATAATGGCTATTGAATATGGGAAGCTTAGGAAGATGGCCACTATTAGGAAACTAGAACCCTATGATTTCCATAGGTTAGAGATATCCAGTGGGATTCTCGAAGTAAGTTGGCGTTTTCATTGCATGTGAAAGCTTTGACAAGATGGATCACACAAGGGAATGTGCATCAGAGAAGGGAAGTCCTAATTTTGGAGGGTGACTATAGAAAGTAAGAGGCAACTTAATAATGCATATGGAATGGTGGCTGGGATCATGTGGGTGTGTCAGAGAAAAAAAATAAGCTGAATTCTTTCCCATGGCAGCTTTTTGAAGCAAAAGGCAACCATACAAATGAGTATTGGTTTATGATTGCAAACTTATTTTGAATAAATTTTTATATTTTGGAGTTGAAAACTCCCATGAATAAGATGATTGTTATATGATAATGGATATAACATGTATAATTTATTAATGTCTTCTATAAGAATAGCTAAATAATGAAGACATGAACCAAGCATATTTTTTTTGGGGATAGATGGAAAAATCAAGTTTAGAGGCTTGCAAAAGAAGTAATTTGTCAGGCTCGCAGAATAACTGGGTTGTCAGGCCTCAAGAGTGAAATCCTATGTGAGTTGCATTGGAGCATCAAGATTGCTGCTATTATTTTCCTAGTAGTTTTCGTAGTAGTGAGTTTTCTTGAGTTCCCAGTAGTGATATTCTTGGTTACATGTTCCAGAGAGACCTTGATAAAAAAATAGTACAACCTGATGGACTGAGAGCAATGAATGGGGTACATTCCTTGGGTTGTGCAGGTTGAGAGGAAGAGAGCTCGAGGAAGCATGATAGTTATTGGAGAATTCCAGTGGGTTATGTATATGTTTTGGCCAGAGTGCCTATGTATTTATGTTTTTGGGCCAGAATGCCCATGTGATATTAATCCAGAGAGCCTATATGTTGATTAAAGGCCAAAGAGCCTAGCATTGCAATTGTATGTACATCATATGGTGTTGTGCACTGAGGAAAGTGAAAAATATAAGGGGGATGGGATGTAACATCTCCGATTTTAATCCCCACAAATGATAATGTAATTTCATAAATGTGAATTAGGCTGGTGAGTTGATGTGTTGGGGAAAAGATCCCATATTGATTAAAATGGTCGAGGGCCAAAATATGTATTATGTACATTGAAATGATTAATAAAATAGTAATTGACAACTGTGATATGAGAGGAACTTTAACGATGGGTGGGGGCTATGATTCCACAATAGATAGGGCTAAAGGGGTGTTGGAGAGGTAGTCTGGATAGGTTTGGAGATCTGCAGAAAAAGAAATTCAAAGAGAAAAAAGTAGTTAGAAGATGGACCAGAGTGCACGACGAGAGTAAACTTCAAGGAGTCAAAGACATAGATGATTTTAGGGGATAAATTTCGCCAATGGGATAATTTTCCATGGTTTTTCCCAAAAACAAATCACCAATTTCCATTTTTTCTAAAAACTGTTCGCCCAAATTCCATAGAATAAAAATATTTTACCTTAAAAATCACGAAAATTTTATACAAACTATATAAAATCCTTAGAATTTTGAATACTTTTAAAAAACTATCACCAAACATTTTACATTTTGCATATTAAGGACTAGTAAGATTAACACATCTTTCTACATTTTAATATAATTTTCCATCCTCAAAATCTTTCCTGGTCAAAGAGGGTGACAAAAGGATGCACGATGGAGCATCGTGCAAAAGGAGGAAAACATTTATAAACCATTGGATTTTGGGGGACATTTTGTTCACTTTTGTAATGGGCTTATCCCTATTCTTATGTATAAATATGTGAAGGGTTTTTTGGGAAAGGGGTGTGTTCGGCATATGAAAAGTTGCTAGTGCTTCTTGGGTAAGGGAGTCGAGCGAAGGAAGAAGTCTAAGGTATGATCGAGGAGTGAAATTGCATTGAAGTAGAGAGGCTAGGTAGGTTTGGGGTGATGTTACTATTGTATATTTTGTAGCGCAATACATAGTTGTAAGAAACTATTAATGAATAATATAAGAATCCATCCGTTGTGGATGTAGCCCAAGTTGGGTGAACCATGCAAATCTGTGTGTTGTATTTTTTACTTATGATGTTTTATGATATATGCTGGATGTATGAATCATATATGATGTTATAATGTTTCTCATAGATTATGTTTGAATGATAACATACTTATTAAGTAATGTAAACTGTGCACATGAGTAAATGGTAGCAAGGAACATGAAAAAGGCCTCACTTTCTCTCATCATTGTAGAACCTTGGTTCCTGCATCCCCTCTAGATGCCTCGGGTGAGAATTCAGTTGCTATGCAGGTGATGTTGAGAGGGCCAATTTATAAGAGTTTTGTTGGTAATTGAATATTTAACCTCGGGTCTTCACCCTACTTGCTAACAAATGGTTTCGTTGCCGAGACTGGGAACGGTAATTTAGGGGAATGTTTTGGAGGCCAAATAGGGAAGAAATTGAAGAATGGATAGAGAGGAAGCAATGAGAATTTGACAGAGAACATAATAGAAACTTCAGGCTCAATGGCGAACAATGGTTATAAAGGTATGTTTTCACATATCTGCATGAAATTTTCTTTGGTGAATTTCTGATTATTTTGACTGAATGGTTAAAAATACTAGTGGATAACATTGGGAGGTATAGAACTGAAGATCCAAGAAGACAGACTCCTGAAATGATCATAAAACTCAATATGGTAAGTAATAAGGTTTCTCACACAGTAGATTTATGGTTGAGTAGTATACTAGGGGGTTATATTACTGAGTTTGCAGTAGATTGTACCCAGTCTTATAGTGTCATAGAGAGGGAATTTTTCAAGGGTCCACGTGGAAGATATTTGAGCACATTATCTACTTGGATAAACATGTTACTGTGCGATAAGAAATTCATGAATATGGAGTCTGACAGATAGATTCCTTCGCGCACATAGGGGAATTGGGGGATGACTAGAGGACGGTCTGAGGGTGGGAAGGATGAGTAAAGAGCAGATAGAATGAGGATGCCGAGAGAGGATACTAACTCAGACATTGATATTGGAGTATCGTGCTATGGGAATAGGTTTAGATAGAGTAAGAAGGAGATTGTGGCTGGAAATAGAGAGAAACACAAAGAATTTGAGGAAAGTGACTCATGCATAGTACTTCAAATCAAACTGTACAGAGAAAGGAAAAGAAAAAGGAAAGAAAGATATCCTCAGTACTGTCCAACAGAAGAATGGATTCCATCTCATATCATAATCTACGTCGAATCCACGACCCCATGTGTGTCATTAAGAATTGAAGAAGGAAATGATATGGGTCCAAGAGAAATTTTAATAAGTGGAGGAAGCCAGAGAAATAGTCGGAATAGTGGGAACAACAGAGCCAACCAGAGTCAGTCAACATCACCAAGGGTAAGTATAAATCCTAGTGCAATGGAAGGGATGGATCATACATTGAGAATGCCTGAGTTTCAAGGAACAAGGTCGAACGATGTTGAGCAATACTTGTTTGTATGTGACACAATATCGACTGCAAAGAATGTCCAGGATGAGGCAACACAGATCACATAGTTGGCCATGATATTTAGGGGTCAAGAAATGATGTGGTATATGAAGTTTCATACAAATACACAAGCCAGATAGTCAAGAACTTTGACATAGATTAGACAAGCATTGTTAAAGGAATTCAGAAAGAGGAAATCCAAATCTCAATATATTACAGAATTGAAGGAAATTAAGAAAGTGCAGAATAAAACAGTGTGGGACTACGACCAAATATTTAAAGATGTAATGGGTAGGTTAACCTTTCAGGTTCTTGAAAAGAAACATCGAGAATGGTTTATAGTATGCCTATTTCCGAACATTTACTATTCGTTAACAAACCAGAAGGTCATGTTGTAGTCAAAAGCTTTGGAAATCATGATGAAATTGGAAGAATCTTCTATAGGAGATGGCACATGTATGGCGTAAATACAATCACAGTTGGCTGTGCTGAGAATTCAATTATCATAGATAAAGAAGAAAAAAGAAAAGAGTGAACATGTATGGTGTATAACATGTAAAATGAAATGCCATATGAAGGAAGAGTGTCCAACCTATTATTTCACAATATGTACTTTCCCAAAGCCTAAGGAAAAAAAGGGATATTGGTGTAATAAACATGATATCCTATCACTATCACCTTAAGAGGAAATCCCTACTTTTTAGGGACAGACAAGGTCTACCCTAGGGGAGGCATCCATGATAACCTAAAGGGATGGAAAATGAGGGTTATGGTCAAGATATATTCCCCCCTCTCACTGGCTACCAAATTCACTAAGTTCGTGTCTAAAAATTGAGGTTAATGAAGTGCTTGATATACTTGCCCAGAACAAGACATGCATATACAATAATCCCAAGTAAAAATATGATAATAATACCGCAGTAGACAATAAACAATGACAAAAAGTGCTAGCTGATATGAAATTGTAGTAGCCGATAAGTTTACAACATCAATTGATAAAATGTAACAACTGCAACAAATACTCCTAAGAAAATCTTAAAAAGACAATGCAAGATAGCATTAACTATGTAGAATGATAATAACTTGTCACAAGCGATTTCTAAAATTATTAGATAGCAATTAATGTTGAGTATGCAGAAAATTTGTTGCAATTAGATGGCTGTAGAAAACATTTATAACATCAACAAATAAATTGATGATTTAAGCTAAACTAGGGCTAGAGATAGTTAGTAAAATCTTAGGAGAAAAGTGTTTGAGTGTTTGATCAATCCTTCGACAAGAGAGAAGCAAGAAATAGTTCCTTTTTAGGGCTTATGGAGTCAAATTGGATGGCTTCTTCTAAGGCTGCAAATCAATTTATGATAATGCACACAAGTATAAGAGGGAAAATGCATAGGAGAAGTAGTAACTTAAGTCCCCCTATGCATTGACCTCAAGAGACAAAATTGTAGGGTGTAGGAAATTCTAGGCCCTAGCGTCTTGCTCTCCTTAGTATTTTTATAGAGTAAAACTTATGCAAAGATAACTAAGTCAAAATCCTTAGAGTGCTAGCAATTTAGGGTTCTAAGGTTTCACTAGTTACTAGATCAATTCAAAGAAAATATTGACAAATAGAAAGTAAGAAAGTAGCAATTTAAGTTCCTTACTTCAAGCATTAAGTATACCATGCAATTTCATAATCTTGTATGAGAAAATAAAACCATACAACAAACCATTCGAAAGATGACAAAAATGCAGATTTTACTTACTTGCACCAAGAATAATCATGAGAATACCATGGAAGATCACCATAAAAACAATCAAGATTGATTTGAGTTTCAAAAAATAGCCTTCTACAAGAGTGCTACTCACAATTTCAGCCAATAGCCCTCACTAGGGCACAAATTTCAGACTTGTTGTCTTGTATGAAACGTTGTGATGTCTAAAAGGAAAATACTTTATGCTTATTTATACAAAACTTTGACCTTTAATTAACTTTAGGTAAAAAATAAGGCCGACCTAGCCAATTTTTACAATAAAATTCAAATTTGACATAATTAAAAATAATTTGTATCTAAAGACACCTCCAAGGGTGACATCATTCCCTTCTAGGGCTATGTTGAGGCCTAAAAGTGGAATATTGAGCTAAAAATATGGGGTGCTTGGATTCCAGAAGCCCCAGATGATGCCCACTCATGCCACCAATCTCATAAATGCCTCCAAACAAAAACCCTAGCTCTAGATGTTGTCTAGGGATATGATGGTGACATCTAGGGTCCTCAAGGGATAATGTCCATGTGGAAGAGAAAGGTCCCCTTGGGTATGGGTTTTCCAAGGTGCATCCAAAGGCAACTTCCTTCTTTTTACTAGTGCAATTATTTAATTTCTTCTTACCCTTGGCTGGTGTTGCAATATCCATATGTGGGATTTAAACCCCCATGAAGGTCTGAGCTAATCGTTCCATCATGTGTACCTGTCCACCGGACAAGGTCTTGCAACAAAAACAAGTACGCCCTCTAGAGGTTCATAAGTCACAAGGATCATAGCATGTAAATCACATCCAATAATTAAATTACCCAAACATGTGCATGAAACCCCCCTTAACCCAGAAAAATGCTCAAAGACGTTATGTAATCTGACAAGTTAGGTTTGGAGAAGGTCTCAAGGTGTCCTATTGGAATAACCTCTCTTGAGTTTAGGGTGTTTCCTAGGCGGGATCTAATCCAAGTCATGTAAGTGTATGAGGTGGCATGGGTAAGTGTTTGGGAACGAGGTGCATGTAATAACAAGGAAATGTAAAGGATTTCCCGTGGGTGCCTTTGTAGAGGGTGAGATACACCTTGTCATAAATGCAATTGTTTCCTAGCCCATTCATTGCTTTTTATTCCAAGCTTTATTTCTTTTGATCTTTTTCTTTTGTGCTTCAACGAAATATTTGAGGGCCGTTGTCCTAGCTTGATGACCATAGGTGAAAAAATTATCCACAAAAATTTCACAGAAATGAGAAGGCTGACTCGTTGTTGGGTGCATACCTATTTTGAGGAAATACTATTTTTGGAGGATAAAACCCAGAATTGGAAGAAGGCAACATGAAGGAAAATCAACATGTACATGGCAAGCATGCAAGGCGTGCATGCAAGAAAACCTAACCACATTAGGGTTAGTTTTTTTTTAGGAGATTGTAATGGCTAAGGAGCTAAAAAATAATATAAATAAGTACTTAGGAGGTCTAGGTCGGGGTTGTAAAGTTTTGGTCTGTTCAGTCAAGGAAACTATTTTAAGATTGGATACCATTTTTGTAAGCCGTTGAGATGTAGGAGAATAAGGCAGCTAGACCTTGAGGGTTAGATCGCAGGCTGAGGATCCTGGTGTGATCTAGTTAGCCTCACAAAGGTCGTGGAGTCTATTTTGTGATTGTATGAACAAATTTGTAGTGCACGCGACACCATATATATTGAAGAACCATAATAAAAGAGCACGAGAAGCCAGATCTTTGTGGACGTAGCCTAGGAGGGGGTGAACCACAGTAACACCTATTTTGTGTGATGTGTTTATTGCATAATTACTTTTTGTAATTAGTTAGTTGATGAATGAATGATTCTGTGAGAACTATCAAATGTTAGATTTGTTAGAATGAATGCATACACTTAATAGATGAATGGATCTTAAGAACAATAGAAATATCCACCAGACCAAGGATTAAGAAGATGAATTGCAATCCCATACCCCCACTCTTTCCTAGACTACAAGCATCTGAGCATTGCAGTCACCCATAGAAATATCTCAGGTGAGACTGCGTAGTACACTCTGTGTGCTGGTGTTGGCATAGGGGTAGACCCAAGGTTCAACGCTTCAGCAAGGCACCAAAAAAACCCTAACTACTGACCCTTTTGGCAACACCTGCGAAGCAGATGAAGTCTCACCCGAGGTAGAATCAGGGGTGGTTGCAGGACTCAGATGCCTGCAACCTAGCTGGGACACAAATATGTGATTAAAATACCTTAAGAAAGCACTTAACAGTTAACATTCATTAGGAATTAGCCCTTATTTACATCGTAGATACAAATCCTAATTAGAGAATAGCGCAACATCCCACAAGATCTAATACATCCAACACTTAGCACATAGAAATAGATAAGATCTAGCATTCATTCACATTACGAAGAACTAAGCTATAATATGTTGAAATAATGTAATTGCAAAGTGTATTCTTATTATTATTTGATATATTATTCATTGGATCAATCCCCATTGTGGATTGAACATGTCGGCTATTGTAAAAGGACCAAATCCCCCTTTGCGGATTGGTCATAATATAATTGTAATAGGCAAAAGAAGAAGTCGGCCCCAGAATATATCAAAGAGGCCCTGGAATATAATAAAGGTGGTTATAACCACCCATATTAAGGATTCGACCCTGCTAGTGAAGAGACACTTCACATGTGCCAGATTAGTATAAATAAGGAGGCTAGTGCCTCACTTAGACACACCTCACTTGCTCATTTTGAGAGACAAGTTTCAGAACTACAGTTGGAGAAGAGAGAGAGATAGTGGTGCATCTTTGGGAGAGGATATTCTGTATTAGCTTGAGTTATATCTTGGCATTGTATTGACTATCTATAATAAGGAAGTTTTGCTAGGTTTTCTTCCCCTAGAGGGTTTCCCAAGATAAATGCTGTGTCTCTTGTGATTGTGTATTTCTCAGTGATCTTGTATTATGATATTGTTATCTATTGAAATGAAAAGAACTATAATAATGGATTAAACATTAACATGGTATCAGATCCAAGCTGAAGAAAGCATCTTTCACAAGAGTGAAAAATGTCACTGTTGTTGTACATGCAAATTAGGGCTTTTTGATGGTGAAGCTTTTCAGCCCTAAAACCATCTAGAAAAGTGCGCCCTCCCCCAAGGATTACTTTGGAACTCTCATCGCACCTTTTTAGTGGCTAGATCTCCCAAAAAGTGAAACCCTAATTTCATAAAGTACGAGAAGTACCAGAAAACCAGAGAACTAGAAGCACTAGAAGTACCAGAGTACCAGAGGTACTAGAAAACCAGAAGCACCAGTCCAGAAATCTGCAGATCAAGTTTGGAGGGGTAAAAGTTGGATTTTCTCAGATCCAAGCACACTAGGATACTCACCTCAACCAAGCACATCTCTTGGTAAGTTCAGAATTTGATTTCGAGCATTTTCATTTTTTGGTCATTTTTCTAGCTCCAGGTAAAAGATGTTTGCAAGCAAGAAGCTTGTTGATAAACTGGAAGGTGTGGAAAACTTCTGTGCCTAGAAGTATAGTATCGACCTGATCCTTGAAGAGAATGACCTAGCAAGATTCGTCAAAGAAGAAGTACCGGAACCCGATGATGCTGCAAAAAAAGCCAAGCATCTAAAGGACACCACTAGGGCCAAAAGAATCATTGTAGATTCAATCAAAGACCACCTGATTCCTTATGCGTCATCAAAGAAGAGTCCAAAATAAATGTTTGATGCAATAAGCAGACTATACAAAGGAAAGAACATAAACCAAAAGTTGAATCTAAGAACTCAACTGAAGAATACGAGGATGCAGAAAGGAGAAACAATCCAAGAATATTTCTCCAGAATCTCAGAATTTAAAGAACAATTAGAAGCAATTGTAGACACCATAGATGAAGATGAGCTCATAATGAAAACTCTTAATGGTCTCACAATACCTTGGGATGCATTCATCCAAATGATTTGTGCCAGAATGAAGAAACTGAAGTTTGACCGTCTATGGGAAGAATGCATTCAAGAAGAAACAAGAGTAACTAACCGTGAAGCGCTACTAGCAAGAGATGATGATCAAGCCCTAGCTAATCACACCAAAAGAGGAAGGAAGAAACCCTACTTCCATAAGGAGACTCATAAAGAGCCTCAACCGCCAAACAAATTCAATAATAAAGAATCTCATCCAAGGAGATTTCAGTAGAGAGGACAACGAAGGGAAATAGATTACTCATATGTACAATGCTATCATTGTGACAAGATGGGACACATTGCGAAATTATGTCCATCCATAAGAGAATAATACAAGAGGAAACATAAGAAGAACCATGCCCATGCAATTGAAGATGAAGAGCCACCTGCAAAAATGATAAGAGAGTAGATCAAATACTATGTCTTAATCTCGACCCTCTCAGGATCGGTAACACCTGGAGAGGACACGTGGCTTATTGATAGTGGTGCCTCCAAGCACATGACAGGTCATAGAGAAATTCTCTCTTGTATTTCAGAAAATATTTTTTCTCAGAAAGTGACACTTGGAGATGATTACCAATATCCCATCAAGGGAGTGGGAGAATCAAGATACAAGCTAAATTCAGAGAACTCAATAAAGATGAGGGATATACTCTTTGTACCAGGTTTGACAAAGAACCTACTCTCCATTTCTTCTTTAGAAAATAAAGGCTTCAGAGTTTCCTTTATAGATGGAGAAGTCCTCATGTGGGCTAAAGGAGAAACCCTGAATGAAGTAATCATGATTGGAAGAGAAGAAAATGGCTTGTATAAGCTAAAGGTTCACTCAGAGGCTGCCATGATCCACGCCATTGAAAACTCATGTGAAATTTGGCATAAATATTATCTCACATCCATTATAAGGCGCTACCATACATATGCAAAGCTGTCACAGGTCTACCAGAATTCAAAATTGACCATGAAGGTGTGTGAAATGGATGTGTGCAAGGGAAGAACATCAAGAACTCTTTTCCGAAGAGAGACAACAAAGCATAATGAGTCATAGAGATCATTCATTCATATGTATGTGGCCCAATTCCATCGTCCTCCATTAGTGGGTATGTATACTATGTATCATTTATTGATGATTATTCTCGTAAGACTTGGGTGTATTTTTTGAAATCTAAAGATGAAGTGTTCAACAAGTTCAAGGAATTCAAATCCTTGATAGAGAACCTTTCCAAAATAAAGATCAAGATACTCAGGTCAGATAATGGAGGAGAATATACCTCAAAAGAGTTCGCAAGCTTCTGCAAAGATGTTGGGATCAAGAGGGAACACACAACTCCCTATAATCCTCAATAAAATGGTGTAGTTGATTGAAAGAACATAACGATAATGGAAGCTGTGAAGAATATGATCCATGATCAAGATCTTCCAATGTGCTTATGGGCAGAACCAGTAATGAAAACCATTTATGTGCAAAACCGATTATCCCACAGTGCACTTGGGTTCAAGACCCCTGAAGAGATGTTCACCGGAAAGAAACCAGAGGTAAGCTATCTCAAAATATTTGGCTGCCCAGTTTTTATACATATTCCGAAAGAGAAGATAAACAAGATGGAACCTTCAGGAAAGAAGGGAATATTTGTGGGATACTGTGAGGTATCCAAGGCCTTCGAAATTTACATACCAGGTCATCACCACATTGAGATCAACAAGGATGTGACCTTTGATGAAGATGCAACACTCAAGAAATCAAGAAGATGCCATCTTGAATAAGTATGTGAAGAAGAACCCGTAATCCCCAGAACTACAGAATCAGTGAGGGAGGTTCCCAGAGCTGCATAACTAGTGAGGTAAGACATAGTTTCCCCCGATGAGGAAATTCCAGAAGACCATGACATAGTAAAATTTCAAGAACCTCCTCAGATGATGATCCTCCATAAAAGAAAGCCAGCTTGGGCTAGACCGCTCATTCAAGATGGATATTAGTATGGTGTTCCCCAAGGAACCACGAGACAAGTGAAAAGACCAAAGCCATTCTCTAGTTATATGGATTTGATGTGTGACCTCCTAAAAAAGGAGCCTACCTGCTTTGAAGAATCTATTCAGATAAAAGAATGGGCAGATGCCATGACAGAGGAATACCAATCCATAATAAAGAATTATGTATTTGAAATAGTTCCCAGATCGAAGAGTAAAGACGTGGTATCCTCAAAATGTCTCTTCAAAATAAAACATGCTACAGATGAAAGTATTGAGAAGTATAAAGCAAGAATCGTCGCTCGGGGATTTTCTCAAAAAGAAGGCATTGACTATGAAGAGACATTCGCTCCTGTAGCCAGATACACTTCAATTAGAACCATCATAGCCCTTATAGCTAAGATGAAGTGGAAGTTGCACCAGATGGACATAAAGACAACTTTTCTAAATGGTGTCATCGAAGAGGAAGTGTATATAGAGCAACCTCAAGGATTTGATTTTGAAGACATGAAGTCTCATGTCTACAGGTTAAAGAAAGAATTGTATGGATTGAAGTAAGCTTCTAGAGATTGGTATGGCTGGATAGATAGTTTCCTGACGAGCTTGGGCTTTACCAAGAGTAAAGAAGATTCTAACCTCTACTTCAAGGTTATAAATGATGAGCCAGTAATACTATTACTATATGTGGATGAATTATTCTTAACCAAAGAAGAACATCTCATCACTGAATATAAGAAGAGACTCACTTCAGAATTTGAAATGAAAAACCTTGGCCTAATGCATTATTTCTTAGGTCTTGAGGTATGGCAGAGTCTAGAGAGGATATTCCTTAACCAAGGGAAGTATGCAGTCGAAATATTGAAGAGATTCAACATGTTGGAATGCAAGTCCATGAATACACCCATGGAAGAAAAGATGAAGCTGCTGGTCGACACTTCATCAAAATTGATTGATGCCACGTTGTACATACAGATTATTGGATCGCTGATGTACCTGACGAACACTAGACCAAACATTTGTTTTTCTGTGAACACCTTGAGTCAGTTTCTGGTAGAACCCAGACATGTTCACCTAGTGGCTGCAAAACATGTGAAGAGGTACCTTAAGGGTACAATAGATTGTGGTCTCAGCTATGATGGAGATCAGGATTTCACATTGAGTGGATATACTGATGCAGATTGGGAAGGAAGTGTTTCTGATAGGAAAAGCACTTCAGGATGCTATTTCATTTTGGGATCAACCATGATCTCTTGCTAGAGTAGAAAGCATTCCATCATTTCTCTAAGCACAATGGAAGCATAATAAATTGCTGGATGTTCTGCCAGCTGTAAAGCTATATGGCTTCGAAAGTTGCTGACAGGTCTGTTTGACCTAGAGATGGAAGAACCACGATCCTACGTGACAACCAGAGCTGCATAAAGATGACAGAGAATCATGTATTCCATGACAAGTCGAAGCACATAGAGATCTGATATCATTACATCCGTGACATGGTGCAGAGAGAAGCCATAAATCTCCAGTACATTAGCACAGATGAACAGGTTGCTGATGTGTTGACCAAGCCTCTTTCTCGTGTAAAGTTTGAGCACTTTTGAGATAAGCTTGGTATAGTCCATAAGGACCTTCCTCGAAAGGGGGAGTAGTTGCTCTGATAAGACATCTCTTGTTTCCAACTTTATTTCTGTGACGTAAAGCAAGACGATGTGATGAGACTAGAACTGTGATTCCGCCTTGACAATTGCGACGTAAAGCCAGTCTAGTATCTTGATTCCATCTTGATTGCTGTGATGTAAAGAAGGATGAGTATCTTTCTTCCATCTTTATTGCTGTGACGTAAATCAAGACGATGAGATGAGACTAGTACTGTTCTTCCGGCTTGACAGATGTGACGTAAAGCCAATCTAGTATATTGCTTCTAACCTAATGGTTGTGACGTAAAGCAAGACGATGTGATGAGACTAGTACTGTGCTTCCAAATTGACAACTGTGACATAAAGCCATTCTAGTATCTTTCTTCCATATTAAGTGCTATGACGTAAAGCAAGACGTTGAGATGAGACTAGTACTGTGCTTCCAGCTTGAGAAGCTGTGACGTAAAGCTAGTCTAGTATCTTGCTTCCATATTGATTGCTGTAACGCAAAGCAAGATGAGTACTGAGCTTGCAGCTTGACAACTATGACGTAAAGCCAGTCCTGTATTATGATGAGCTAGCCTCCCGCTATGATGATGATGATGTATTAGTTTTATACTAACACATATTGATGCAGATAATGATTGCATTCCTTTGAGAATGATGATGTTGCCAATGAAGAAAAATTTCGATGATTTATAGATACGCCAGTCAGTGTTCCAAGATGATATTGATGATGCTGTCCTCTCACCCACTTGATGATGTTCATGATGTTTTCCCCTCTCTCTCTTGTCTGATGCTATTGAAGAATACCCTTCTTGTTAAGGGGGAGTGTTTAAATAATGTAACTACAAAGTGTATTCTTATTATTATTTGATATATTATTCATTGGATCAATCCCCATTGTAGATTGATCATGTCGGCTATTGTAAAAGGACCAAATCCCCTTTTGTGGATTGGTCATAATATAATTGTAATAGGCAAAAAAAGAATTTGTCCCTAGAATATATTAAAGAGGCCCTGGAATATAATAAAGGTGGTTATAACCACCCAGATTAAGAAGTCGGCCCTGCCAGTGAAGAGACACTTCACACGTGCTAGATTAGTATAAATAAGGAGGCTAGTGCCTCACTTAGACACACCTCACTTGCTCATTTTGAGAGACAAGTTTCATAACTATAGTTGGAGAAGAGAGAGAGAGAGTGGTGCATATTTGGGAGAGGATATTCTTTATTAGCTTGAGCTATCTCTTGGCATTATATTGGCTATCTATAATAAGGAAGTTTTGCTAGGTTTTCTTCCCCTAGAGGGTTTCCCAGGATAAATGTTGTGTCTCTTGTGATTGTGTATTTCTCAGTGATCTTGTATTATGCTATTGTTATCTATTGACATGCAAAGAACTATAATAATGGCTTAAACATTAACATAATATCAAATGCATCTAACATATATCATTGCACTAAGCATACATCACATCAATGACTATAATGCACAAAGAAACCACAACACAGGATATACGTGGTTCACCCTAGTGTGGGGCTACGTCCACCAACTCTTCTCTTCTTTATTATCTTATCTCAATCTTCTACAAGCAAAAAGCGACCATAACCTACTCCGCATAGGACATGAGATCTACACGCACCTTGCTAGATCCTCCTTCCCCGAGCTAGGTTTAAGCACAAAGCCTTCTTACAAGTTACACAAAAGACTCATACAATCACTTGCACTTAGCTCTGCAAGTTCTTAACACATAGTAAGCATGAATCCTTTGCAATCACATAGATCAAACTCTAGCACTTAGCATATTTTCCTCATTACCCCTAACACCCCTTACTTACATCGCCTAGCTTTCTATTTATACATTACAAAATGGGCATAAACATGGGTAAACCCATGGGCCGACATCCCATACCTATTACATAAAACCTAAACACAAAAATTCCCTAAGAAGGGGACGAGATCCCGCGATCTTCGCTTCACCTTGCGCTCCACCTTCGACCAGCCTGTCGAAGTCCCAAAATTGGTCAAACGTGACCCATGTTATCCCAAACTTGGTCAAGGGCTAACAATTGGGTTTCCTTCTGGTTTACCAGGAGGGATGATAGTTTTAGAGGGATTTTTTGGAAGCTTGTTCAGATCTGAAACCGGGTCAGCCAAAGAAGTAGTTAGAGAAGGAGATCAACCAACAAATGGTTTCATTTCCAGGACTTGAACTATATGGGATTGAGTGAGTGGGATCCATGAAAGAATCACGAAGAGAATGAAGGTATAAAAAGGAATGTTTAGACCATGGAATCCAATGAAGGAATAGATTGAAATCTAGTTGAAAACAAAGGAGTTGGAGTTTTCACATAAACACAACAAAAACCCTAAATTAACACCGCACAAAAATCTAGACAAGTACGTGTTTAATGACTTGCATGAATTATTTTTTTGTGATTTCCCGCATGTGTTGCAGGAGTGGATATGGAGGTTGAAAGAAAACCACCCTACGAATCAAATTAAACAGCTCGAGTGGAATACTGTGGACATCATGCAATTACAACAAGCTAACAACGAATTCATGTGCACAATAGATTTTTGGCTAGACAATATTGTTGCAGGGTTTATCACATAATTTGCATTAGATACCACGAAGTCTTACAATGAAGCAGAGAAGGAGTTTCTAAGAGGACCTTGAGGTAGGTATATTAGATTGTTGTACACTTCGATCAAGATATTACTGTTGGCACAGGGGAAGACCGAGGGTTCAACGCTACAACAACGCACCAAGAAAACCCTAACTACCGGCCCTTTCGACAACACCTATAAAGAAGATGAAGTCTCACTCGAGGTAGAGGCAGGGGTGGTTGCAAGACTCCGGTGTCTACAACCTTAGTTGGGACATAGATTAGTGATTACAACACCTTAACAAAGAACTTAGCAGTTACAACTCATTAATATTCAGCCTTAGTTTACAATGCAACTAAACCCTAACAACAGATCAATGCAATATTTATACAGATCCAATAGATTCAAGTACTAAGCATACAAACATAGATAAGATCTAGCATTTATTAACATTATTCAACACTAAGATAACATATTAGATCCTTCTAAGAATACATCAGAGCACTAAGAATTCAATCACATAGAAAAGAGAACAACCATAAATCACATAGCAATCACAACACAGGATATACATGGTTCACCCCCACCCTGGGGCTACATCCACCAACTCTTCTTCTTTATTTCTCTCTGTCAATATTCTACATGCACAGAGCCATGATATCTTACTCTGTAGAGGACAATATATCTGCACACCTCGCTAGATCCTCCTTCCCTAAAGTACAACACAAAGCCTTCCACATTCTCTTACAATCACTTGCACTTAGCTCTGCAAGTCTTGCACAGTATGCATAAAGCAATTACAATTACAACTTGCACTTAGAAATTAACACTTAACACTTAGAACACTCTCACACTAGCCTCTTATTACATCACCTAGCTATCTATTTATACATTACAAAATGGGCCTAAACATGGGTAAACGCATTGGCCGACATCCTCATTCTCGTTACATAAGCCCAAAACCCCAAAATCCCTAAAACAGGGCCGAGATCCCACGATCTTTGCTTCGACTTGCGCTCCATCTTTGACAGTCTTTAGAAGTCCCAAAGTAGGTCAAACATGACCAAGGATCCTCAAAACTTGGTCAAGGGCCAACAAGTCCCAAACACTCACCCGTGACTCATCCCAAGTCACTCTAGTCTGGGTAGCTGTGCTTCAAAAGCCCCGAGCTTGGCTTGAGCTACTTCGACCTATTGCTATGACAAGGCCTTCTTCTCGATGAACTCTTGGATGACTACTTCATTGACAAGTCCCTCTAAATTTTATTTGACTGTAGCGACTACTTGTTCCAACTCTGCACCTCAACCTTCAATATCCTCAAACAATTGGCAAGCTTCGTCCTAGACTGATTGGAGCCTTTGAGTTACTTCCATGACTTTGCTCTGAATGGTGTGGACCTGCTATTGAGCAGTGCACTATTCTTAGGATTTCTTCATCCTTTCAACTGCTAACATGAGCTTCAACTACGCCTGTATTGTTGCTGCTTGATGCTTTGCCTCATAGAGTTGTGACTCCAGTACCTTCAACTCAGTATCTTCAGTGAGTCGCTTATAATTCTCTCCATTGCGAGCATTTAGTTGTTTGCATTCTAGAGTGAATGCTTTGATCCTCTCAACTGCGCTCTGGGTAGTGGCTTCTCATTTATCTCTCATATCCTGTGGGGTACTTGGCACTGTTTGTAGCTCGAGGTCTGCGATTCTCTGTTGAAGTTGTTGGATAGCTTCCACAAGATTCTCTACTTGATTGTCCACTGGGTCTTCCTCTTTTTTCTCTAAGCCTATCACAAAGCAAAGTGCTCTACTAACTGCTTCTTTTACTCCCACCTTCTCTACAAGCAACTTCTCTTTCTCTTGTTGGATCTGCGCTTTCTCTTCTTCAAACTTAGTTTGGAGGGAAACCTTCTCTTCATGTGCAACTCGTCGTTGCTCTATGACTATTTTTTTTACTTGCTTTAGGGATTCGGTGGCTTGTTCGGTTTCTTCCTGTGCGCAACGAAGGCGAGCTTCAGTCACAGCAGCTAGTCTACAGAGTTGGGCAGGCTCATCTCCCAACTTAGGTGCTTCTGATGGTGGGGACACAGTGGATACTACGCGACTGGATTGAAGAGCCTCACCCCTCTAAGTTCAACCTCGATTCTATCATACATCTCCTCCTTCTTGGCTTTATGTTTCTGCAAGATGTCTTGCGAGGCATCTGCTACAATTGCGATGATGAATTCAAAGTCATCTATAGTGAGCACAGTCTGCATATTAGTCAAGGCGACTAGAGATTTATTTTGGGAACTGGGTTTAGTGGGGGAAACCTTCCTTTTATTCAAGGGATCAACCTCATCAGCAGGGTCCCTAGGTGGTGTTACTTCACCTTTCTTCTGCTATTCCTCTTTTCCATTTGACTCTTCTACTTCATCATCACTCCCTCGTCCAGGTGATAATGAAGTAGTTCCTTCTGATGTGCTACTCAAGTTTTGGACCTCTTCGGTCTTCTTCCTTTTGCTGGGTCCAGGACGATCCTTTACTTCATGAGTGGTCTCAGGGCTGCTCATTAGTTCAGTGTCTGACATTTCTATGGGTTCTGTGGGGATGAGGAGTTCTACTGACTAGTCCTTGGTGATCTCTTCAAGGTCCTCTTCTGTGAGCTTGTAGTACGATTGAAGCTCTTCTTTGTGATCATCTGCGTGTACAGTGATATAAGTGAAGTTCTAATCTTCGTGAAACTTCATGAGGGGTCGGAACTGATGCAGGGTGTTCGACCTCATGTGAGGGACAACTTTGATAGCCCTCTTAAGTTGGAGATAATAGGTATGAAAGACCTTATTCGACTGCCACTGTCTTCCCATATCACTCGAGTACCAAAGCATGGTGAACTTCGTAGTGAGTGGCTCAAACGGCTCAATGTCCGAGAAGGTTAGACCTTCCAACATTTCCCAAGCAGTAAATGTGACGAGGATCAGGAGCCAGCTAAAGTGGAACTCATAGCCCTGATCTTAAGCTTCGTGGAAGTCTAATTCCAACTAGTTGACCAAGTACTTCACCTAGTTCATCTGGAGTCCTACACATTTCCCAGCTAGGTCAACAATGAATCTTATGACTTGAGTAGGTCGGTTCTTCCTCACTAGCTTCCCTGTGATTAGCTGGTAGGCCAAGCACACTATGCCATTCTGGATGGAAGCTAGCTTGTAGCCTCGCATTCCCTTTTCTACATCGCTGTAAGTGTCCTTAATTCTCTGTGCCAGGGCGCGGTTAGAAGCCTTCCCTAGGTAGAAGTCTTGCTGGTCAGGTCCTTGCATGCTCAATTTAGTGATCTTATGGATCATCGTCGTATCAACTATAATGCATCTATATAGCCATAGTTAGCCACCATGGTAACATGAGATCAGGAGCTTAACACATGCGTTAACTTCCTGGTGCCTTCCAAAGTGTCGGATCTTCTTCACATTCAAGAGGGTGGACTGCGTGAGGTTCATAGTCCACGACTGGGGATTATTTTCGAGTTCTTCCCCTTCATCCTGGTCATATACTTGTAAGGAGAAAGCATGCTGTAATTATTGCGGTCACCTAGGTTGAAGTCGTTGAACTTCAACGTCACGATCTTATCTTGCTGAGTTCTGACTGCACGTATCCCCTTCGGGAGGTACGCAGTAACCATGGTGTAATCAAAGTCCCTCAGGACACTGCCATGACTCACCATGCTGGCCAGAGGCGGGATGTAGTCAATTAAGATGGTCGGGATTAACTTTTCATTTGCTAGATCATCTCTGTGCTTGGTTCTCTTCTATGCTTCCAGTTAGGATGGTCTGGATCCGCGAGTAGTCGATAGAGAGGTTTTCACTCCTCGCGTCGATGAAGCTTGAATTCATGTGGGCATCTCTCTCTTGGACATCATACTAATTAAAACTTCCTCAACTGAATTCTACACAGTGATGAGATTGTCTAACATGCACGCTCTTGATAAGAAAACTTGGGTGGATGGATGAGTGCTCAAATCAATAGAATCGGTGTTGATCTTACTAAGCACAACACGGTAGCAATGAGTTCTCTTGTTAGCTCCGATATAATTTGCAAAAGTGTTCTCAGTGCAACAATCGATGGACTAAGTAGACATGATGTAACAGATCTCTCTTACGGATAATAATCTTTCCATCAATGCAGTTATGTCCGTTGCGACACGGTCCCAACGGTCCGATGGCGAGATTTCTAGTCATAACTGCTGTCCTAACCATTCTGGAACATCGGTCCAACGATTATAATGATTCCAACTGTCATATCGCTTTGCCATGAAGAAGTGCCATGGGGTGCTGTTTTGATATCCCGACGAAGTTCCAATTTTGCAAATCTTCCTTCCGCGACGTTTCCTCTGGGCCCTTCTGCAAATTTTTGACCTTTTCTCTCTTCTTACTGAGTTTTCTAGCCTTCTTCTCGGTGACCTTCGTTTTAATATTCCTCTTTCCATTTTGATTCTTGTCTTCTTTTGGCATAAAAACTTTGCGCTGTTGAGATTCTTTCATAGGACTAGAGAGTAATATTATTTCTCTATCTGGGGTAGGTTCTCTACTTGTCTATGAATGTTCTTGTGTTATTTCAACTTCGTGATCCAAGTTTCTGGTTCTATGTAGCTTCAATCTATTCTCCTGTTCTGCAATCAAGTGTGCTATCCTCCTAGTGATGAAATCTTTTAATTCCTTCTTTTTCTATTCTAAGTCCTCCTCTTCTTTTCTTCTAGTCTGATCTTTCTCGATCCAGGTTTTTCCTAATAACATAGTAAATGGACCGTTGTTCTCAATAAATCTAACAACCTCAAAATCTTCCTCCGTTGAGGCTCCATGAGAAATCATAAATACCTGTGTGAGTCTTCCACATAGGGTTATCAAATTTCCCCTGAATAGTCCTATTCCTCCCAATGAAGGAGTCGTATCAGGATTTCCTAAAGCTTCCCAAGTTCTTTCTGTCATGATATTTACCTATGTTTCCTCATCCAGAACACAACCTATGTCGAAGTCTCTTATTATTGCTTCTATGCATTTTTTTTCTTTGAAGATCTCTGGTAAGTTGATATGTCTGTGATCATTTAGGGTTTCTTTCATTTGTAGTAGTACAATCTCTAATTCTGTCTGAGGCTCTACCATGGTCTCAGTTTCATGACCTGCCTCAAGGTTTTCTTGGCTCATATTCATTCTGTCAAGCTTAGCAATCATTCGAAGGAAATATAAAACTTCATGGTCCATAACTTTACAGCAAAGACAACTAAGTCTTCTTCCAGGGCATTCCCTATCAAGATGTATCGGTCTTATGCAACTATAAAAAAGGATTAATCCTCTTTTTTTTCTGAAATGATCCCCAACCTTTCCTGTACTGCGCACTAGGATCATAGTAGCTAACCTGTAAAAAATTATTTCTAGGATCCTGCATCCATTTGTTAGTCCAAACATTCTTTCTATGCATAGGAATAACATATATTTCATTATTTCTATCATATCTACTCATATCAAACCTTCTCTCTTCTAGCTGTGCCCTATTTTTAGACTAGGATAACATTTATCAAACATACCTAGATTCATACTCTTGAAACAAAAAATTCCACTAATCTTACTTTTAGCAGAGCACAAAGCTTCCAGATCTAAGAATTTTCACTGTTCTTACCTTTATCAGAGCACAAAGCTTCAATATCTTTACCTCTTTTCTTCGGATCTGACTTCTCTTCTTAGCACAAAGCTTTACAGGTCAAGTAGAATACTGTGCACTAAGGCAACATATCTACGCACAAATATTTCTTTCTTTCCTTCAGTTTCGAGCAATCACAGTTTCACATCCTGATAATAGAACCATTGTTCGCACAGGGGAAGACCCAGGGTTCAATGCTACAACAACTTACCAACAAAACCCTAAGTACCGACCCTTTCAAAAACACCTGCGAAGCATATGAAGTCTCACCCGAGGTAGAGGCAGGGGTGGTTGCAGGACTCCAGTGTCTGCAACCTTAGATGGGACACAAATTAGTGATTACAACACCTTAAAAAATCACTTAGCAGTTACAGTTTGTTAATTTAGCCTTAGTTTATAGTGCAACTAAACCCCAACAATAGATCAACACAGTATTTATATAGATCCAATAGATTCAAGTACTAAGCATACAAACATAGATCATATCTAGCATTTATTCACATTATTCAACACTAAGCTACCATATTATATCCTTCTAAGCATACATCAGAGCACTAAGAATTCAATCACATAGACAAGAGAACAACCATAAAGCACATAGAAATCACAATGCAAGATATACGTGGTTCACCCCCACCCTGGGGATACATCCACCAACTCTTCTTCTTTATTTCTCTCTGTCAATCTTCTACATTCACAGATCCATGATATCTTACTCCACATAGGACATGATATCTGCGCACCTCGCTAGATCCTCCTTCCTTGAAGTACAACACAAATCCTTCCACAGTCTCTTACAATCACTTTCACTTAGCTCTGCAAGTCTCACATAGTATGCACAAAGCAATTACAATTAACACTTGCACTTAACAATTAACACTTAGCACTTAGCACACTCTCACACTGACCTCTTATTACATCACCTAGATATCTATTTATACATTACAAATTGGGCCTAAACATGGGTAAACCCATGGGCTGACATCTCCATTCTCGTTACATAAGCCCAAAACCCAAAAATCCTTAAAAAGGGGTCGAGATCCCACAATCGCTGCTTCGACTTGTGCTCTATATTCGACATCCTGTCGAAGTCCCAAAGTAGGTAAAACATGACCAAGGATCCTCAAAACTTGGTCAAGGGCCAACACTTACTATATAACAAAGGTGTAATGACAATGGCATCAATCAACTAAAATTCCCTGCGTGCATGGGGGAGGGGGGGAAGCTCTGACCCGAGATGGAAGAATGGAGGGAGAGATGGATAAGGGAAAGAAGGATACCTTGGACCCAATCATGATGGAGGAATATCATATCTAGTAGATAATGGAAACAACTGGAAATACACGGAGTGGAGTACCCTACCAATATAAGATAAATAATGAGAAGAGAGCCATAACTGAGAGAGAGAGGGCTTAGAAAGTGATGAAAAAGAGGTAGAGGATCTCTAGGCTATGGAGTAGATTGAGGGAATCCTGCACGCAACATATGAAAGGAATATAAGATGTCCAAGGGAAAGAACATAAGACAAAACTCCCATCAATGTTAGTATCAGTGTGGAACCCATAACCCCATGTGCGACTAATACACCAGAAAGAATGCCATCAATTAGAAAATCAAACTTTAGTGGAAGAAATACAACATGAAGTGCATCCAATCAAGGAGCAATGAATGGAAGAGCTAGTTCAGGAAGTAGTATCATGTATATACACCACATAGTGGTTGTAGTTCATCACTGTTCAAAATGGCAGGACATAACCCCACCATCAGGTTACCCGAATTCAAAGGAGAGGCATTAGAGGATCCTAAAAAGCACTTGTTTATCTGTGCGAATATTTGGGAAGCAAAGAAGATCACTGATGAGGATAGAAAAATTGCGTAGTTAGATATCAAACTAAGAGACCATGCACTGGATTGGTACATGAGCTTAGTTGTAAATAGTCCACTAGGAACAACAAGGATGATTGCAGATGTCAAGAAGCTACTGATAAATGAATTTCAGAAGCCTAGATCAGAGGATCAATACATGAATGAGATGACTAAAATCAGACAGAAACCATGTGAGTCCATTTGGGAGATTGATCAAAGGTTTAAACGTCTTAAAGGTAAGATGAAGTATGTCATGATTGATATGAAACATATACATCTCTTTGTGAACTTACTATTACCATATCTAAAATACCCTTTGAGGCAACCAAATTTTCAAACTTAGGAAGAGCCTCTACATGCAACCCTAAAACTAGAAGAGAACCAATATCAAAAGACAGATCCAACAATAGAGGTGCTGAAGGAGGATCTGAAGAATCTCACATTTCAACTAAACTAGAATAAGAGCAAAGAGAAAAGAGAAGATGTTTGGTGTACCACATGTAGGATAGAAGGACATCATAAGAATGAGTGCCCAACTTTCGTGTAGTACATGGAAACAGGGCTACCAAACCCTTTTCCAATATAAGGACCATGGTGCAAGATATGTAAAACACATGGACATGATTCATATCATTGTCCAATGATGCAGAAGTATCATATAGTACACAAGAGTTCATATTGCAACTTTTGCAAATCAGTGGGCCATGATGACAAAGATTGTAGGACACTAGACTTGATGAGGGAAAGAACGCCATACACCTATAGAGTGTAGGAATAAATGATGACAGTGAAAGATGCACTTTAGTTTAACTAGGTATCACCTCCATACAACACTGCGCAACAATAGTATAACACTGCACAATGACAACACAATAACGTGCAACCACAATATAACCCCATGTAGTATAATCATGTGCCTTAGTACAATGCACTACGAGGAGGTCGAAATGGCTACATAGGTGGAGGTCAAGGTAGAGGAGGGTTTGGAAGAGGTAGAGGACCAATAGTGTCCCATAACTTCTGTTGGTTGGTTATTGGTTCATTACTTACATGTTCTATCTGAGTTTAATGACCTAGGGTTCATGTTTGTTTGGGTTTCCAACAAAGCCTCTAAAACTATCAGCCCTCCTGGTAAACCAAAAGGAAACACAACACACGGGCTGCACTATGCCATCTCACCTGAGATAGGCTTATGGGTGGCTACAATACTCATGTGTTTGCAGCTTATGATTGAGTGTGAGAGATGGGGATTGTATACTGAAACTCTATTATAACTTGTAAACACAATGTGATGTTATTTACGATTATGCAGAAAATGTAACCACTCATTCATTTAGCTTATCAATATCTACTTAAAGATAAGAAAACACACATGCATTCAATCACATAACACATATGTTACCATGGTTCACCCCCTCTTGTGATACGTCCACAAAGATCTGGCTCTTCGCTCTATTATTATAGTAGTTCTTCATTACAATGCTGCATGCTTTACAACTCTCCTCAGTTGGGTAATATCTATATGAGGCAGACTATATTGCACCATGATCCTTAGCCTGCAATCTAACCCTCAAGATCTACCCTCCTCAATCCTCTCTAGCTCAACAACTTACAAAAGTAGGTCATACAACAAAATATTACATATCGACTCGTTACAACAGTTCTCTCTATAATAATGACTAGCCTGTATAATAATCCAAACTCCTTATGATACCTTAGTATCTATACTTATACATTTTTGTCTCTTCAGCCATTACAATACATTACCAAAACCCTAACCCTACCATCGTTAGGTCTTCCATGCATGCGCACCTATTGTTCTCCCTTCCAGCTATCGCTTTCCTCGTGCATGCCTTCTTTCCCAAAATCACCTTTCTTTCCGCTTTAGCCTTCTTCCAACCAGCCCCCAACACTGACATGTGGATCATCCCGAGCCACCTAACCTTTGTGTGCTTCATTGATCTCCTTGGTTATCACCTATAACTTCTCCTTGAGCTCTGCTACTTTTGTTTTCACTTGTGTGGTCTTCTCCTTGATTGTGTCTACTATCTGGACTACAATTTCATCACTGATCAATCCTACGCATTCTGCCTGGGCATGTTCTATCTGTGTCTTAGCTTCCTATGTCTGTGCAATGAATTCTGCTACGTGCTCTTGCAATGATTCCATTTGAGCCTGACACTCCTTTTTCTACATTTGCACAGTGGTGAGTTCTGTCTGCAGTTTCTTCATGTCCTGCATTCCTTTGACACACTCTGTGATGGACATTGTCTTATGCCTCTTCTTGAGGGCTTGGATAGTTGCGCTGATCCTTTATTCTTCCTTTTCCCACATTTGGAATTGCTGATTCTCTTCCAATTTTTTCCAAAGTTGTGCTTCTTTATCGAATAAGTCAGCTGTTGTGTTGACCTATTTCTCTATCTCCTGCAACTGCTCTGTTTCTTCTTGCTTCCTTTTCTCCTTAACTGTTGGTGGAGTGGTGGGTGTGAGATGCTCATGGAGATTTTTGATCTCCTTCTGATATTGATCAATTGCCCATGCAATATGATCAATCTTTTCTACTGTTGTGAGTTCGTTGTTCTACACAATTTTTGGAATTTTTTCATAAGCTCCTGCCACTTTCTACTCCAATCCATTCCTGTGCTCCCTTTCCTCTTGGGTTTCAAACTTATCCTACTCGCATATTATTTCTAGCACGTCCCTCTTTTTCGTTCTTGCTGTAATTCGGCTAAGTCCGTGCATGAACGAGAATGTACCTCCTGGGTAATGCTAACTTGCAATTTGTGTAGAGCCTTGGATGGTATCTGCAACAATACTAGTTGGATTTGAGCTAAGTCTTTTAGGGGTGTCTGCCCCACAATCCCATCCATGCGCAACATACTAGGTGTAATTTGGAATGCTGCATTCAACTGTTCTATTGTATGGACTGTATCTCACTCTCCTTCTTCCAGTATTTCTTCTGTCTGTGATGCTGATGGCCCTATTCCCATGCTGCTGCCTGTTGTCTGCGCTTTCCCGATATTCTTGAGGAACTATCACATGTCTTCCAGCTCCTCCTGAATCCTATCCATACGGTGCACAACATTGTGAAAATCCTCAACTATACAATCCTGAACCATTCAGGATACCATCTCGACATCATCCTCTATTATTGTGTATTCCAGAGGTGTTCTTTGCGCCTTCATGTTCTTGCGCACTCCCCTTGTCTGAGTGGATGGCCTCTTATTCAAGCCTGGTTATTGTATATTGGGACTTGGTGTTGTCCCCTGTGATGTCTCAACATATTTCTTTTCCACTTGAACCGACTGCACAATATTCTTTTTCCCCTTCCGGGTCCTTGTCTTATCTATCCCTTCGTTTGTCTGCTTTGTTTTTTTCTGGCCCATCCTCCATTTATTGGGCACTAGGACTTCTTGAGGTTGTGTTTCTTCCTTCCCTATGTCCTCTTCTGTTTTCCTTGAGGGTATTTCTTGGGTGAGGGCTAGAATATTCCAATCATCCTCCCAATATTTGATATCCATGTCAATGTCTCCCTCCATGATACAATAACACATTTATAGCCACTTCTTATTGGGGTCCTTCCGCGCCTGTATCCACATCGCATGTTGCGTGGCCTTGAAGTTGGCAATGTCTTGATACTATGCGATAACATGTGGTGTTATTCTCCACATGTTGGCTATGGCATCTTGCAGGTCATGAAGGTATCCTTTGAATATGGATCCATTCATCTTTTTGTGCCTGGCGTCGAATCTGGCACCCATCAATAGATATATCGCTCCATGATTTGGTTTGGGTCTGGTAGCAAAAGAGACATGTCTCAGTTCCCTCCATCCCATAAAGACAATTGGCATGAGAAACCATGAGTAGTGAAATTCCGTTATGAAATCCTGCGCATCCTTGCAATGATCTAGAAATAAATTTAACAGATAGGGTGCCCAACCCTCTATGGTGCCCTCGACACATTGTGCTGCAACTGTGATGACCCCAACTGGGACTTCCTCTTTGCAACATTTCCTTAATAGCTTGCAGGCCAAGATTTTTTCGGCCATTTTTGCTGCAACATTAAAGATCCTCTTGATTATGATTCCTCACTCCCCCCTGTCAGTACCATATTTCTTCTTCATTTCCTCTGCAAGTTATTTCTCCTTTGTCTTATCGTCAAGGAATTGCGTAGAATCCATGCCCCTGGATGGAAACCCTGTAATGTTCACAATAATATCTACATCTATCGGGACAAGCTTGTCCAACCAGATATCCCCACCATGTGTGACTACCATCAATTTTTTGACACAACTGCTTGTGTATTGTCCTCTTCCAAAGTTTGGTAGGTCTAGTAGACCTAAAATGCCCATTTTTTCCAACCCTGTTGCCCACTAGAGTGGTTGATCAACCAATTCCCCAACCACATTTATTCCCACAGTCTGTAAGTATACCTTCTTCACGAGTTCCAATAACTTTCTCGTGTCAAAATACCATTCCATCCATACCGTGACATCTTTGACTGTTCCTTCTGATGGGTGGTCTGACACAGTCATTTGAGACTTGTTTGGCTTGAATGCTACTTCCTGATCCATCGCCTTTCCATTAACTCTTGGAGATGCTTCGATGTTCTCTGGTTTCACCTCCTTCAAGGTTTCTGCATCTTGGTTATGTTTCTCCTGTGCCTCTGCTGGCATATCTACATTCATACCCTCCGTTGCTGGCTATTGGGTTTCTTCCACCATAGGTGTGGGGTTCACTGGTCTTATGTCTGGGGATGGGATTTCATCGACATTGACAATCTCTAACGATTGCTGTTCACCTTCTTCCAATTGTACATGTTCCCTTGTTCTAACTCTATGTTTTTTGGTAGTTTGGATAACTTCTGCTTGCTTTGGTGGTGAGTGTCAAACGTTTGCTAAGTTTGAATGGTTTTTGTGCACTTTGTGAACTCTGCTCTGTGCTCCTTAACCTCTATTGCTCTCTGTCTGTTCTTTTTTCACAAATAGACTCTTTTCTCCAGTGTTTGTGCGTTGTATGGGCATTGCATGAGGGTTTTCGAAGACAATACTTTAATTATCGGTTCAATGCACCTCCGGTTCTTTAGCACTTGCCATTACTTTCCCATGCCATCTCCAATTGGTGCGATTAATGTGGCATCCCGTCGGTCCTTTTTGGCATTCAATTCTGCATAACTCCATCGTTTCGTACTTCTTTTTCCATCTTTAATTTTCCCACTTGTTTCCATGGTGACTTGGCCATTGGCCTCATCCTCACCAAGTTTGTATTCCTAAGTGCGCATGCTCCTTCTTCCTTCAACGCATTTTACCTCTGCTCATACTGTTTAATATCCTGTTTTTTTTTCTTACTGGGCGATGACTTTTCAAGTAGTGGGTGGTCGACTGTCTTTGTATGGATTTAGTCGGATCTCGTTGATCATCCCTCTGAGTTCTGCGCTTGCTAAGTCTTTCAACTGTATAACTCCTCCATCTGTGATAGTTTTTACTTCGTATGGTCCTAGCCAATGCATTCTGAGTTTTCCTAGGTGTTGAATGGATTTGTTGTCATATATTAACACTAAATATCCTTCCTTGAAGGTTTTCTTCTTGATGTTTCTTTCATGCCAATAGTTCTCCCTTTATTTCTAAACTTGTTGGTGGAACCTTGCTAAGATATGATCCTCCTCGATGGTTTTCAACTGGTTTAGTCTCTCCTGTACTGTGCCTCGTTCTGTCATGTGTGTAATTGCTGCTACGCGCAAACTGGGTACTAGGAATTCTAATGGCACCACTGATTCTTGACCATATACTAGTTTAAATGGTGTGTTCCCTGTCAACTTCTTACACATAGTCCTGTAGGCCCACAATATTGCTGGTATTTTCAGGTCCCAATCATCCCTATTGACATTACAGATCTTCGTCAGTGCATTCTCAAGAATTTTGTTGAATGCCTCTACTATGACGTTTTCCTGTGGGTGATATGGTGTACTTTTCTGATGATGGACTTCAAACTCTTCGGTCAAAGAGCTAATAGTTCTGTTTATGAAGTGTGTGCTTTGGTCACTCATAAAAACTTGTGGGCACCCAAATCGAGTGATTACTTGTTTAAATAGAAAGTGTGCTGCTATTTATGCGTTGCAATCCTTCACTGGTGCTACTTCCACCCATCTTGTTAGGTATTCTATCGCATGATAATGTACCTTTCTCCTGTTCTTTTCGCTGGTGGGTTGATTGGTCCCACAAATTCTATTGCTCATTTATTGAATGCCTGCAATGTTACCTGTGGTCGTAATGGCATCTCGTCCCTTCTGTTTGGTTCACCTACCCTTTGACAGACGTCGCATCTCTGACAGTGCTCCTTGGAGTCTTGGTGAATGGTTGACCCCCATATTCATGCGCATAATGCCTTCTACATGATAGATTTTCATGAATAATTCCCTCCTTCTATTCCCTCATGGGATTCTACTAAAACTCTTGGTATTTCATGTTCTAACACATATCTTCGCAGGATGCTATCTGCGCCCATTTTGTATAAGTGTCCTGCGATCAGTTGATAGTCTACAACCCGGACTACCGGATTTTTCTTCTGCGTGGTGTTGTATTCCTATGGCACAGTACCTGTGCTCAAGTACTGGATGATATCTACAAAGTAATCGTCAGCGATCTGGACTGAAAATTACCATGCGCCCAAAAATTTATCCTCTAAATTTGTAGGTTCTTCTCTGTATGTGACCCTTGATAGATGGTCAGGTCCTGCATTCAATTTCCCTGGCTTGACTATTACTTCAAAGTCAAATTTGTTAAATAGTAGTAACCATCAACATATTCTCCCCCCCAACACTGACTTGTTGATTAGGTATTTAAGGGCTGAGTGGTCTATGAACATCTTAAAGTGTTTCCCCAATAAGTAATGTCTAAACTTCTGCAATGCGTACACCATAGTTACACCTTCTCTCTCTATAGTGTTATAGTTCTGCTCTGATTCTGACAACTTTCGAATCACAAATGCTATGGGGTGATCCAAATACCCTACTCCTGGCTGCACCAAGATAGCTCCAAGTGATATGGCTGATGCATCTACATGGACGTGGAATGTCTTCTCCCAGTATGGAAATACTACTATTGGCGCGGTGACCATCTTGTCCTTCAGGGTATCCATACCATGTTGACACTCGTCGTTCCACTGAAACTTTGTATCTTTTCTTAACAATTTCTCCATTGGTGCGATAATTTGTGTGTATCCTTTGATGAACTTTCTATAGTACCCTGTGTGTCCCAATGTCACTCTTAGATGATAGACTGTTTAATGTGGTGGCAAGTTAACAATGACAACAATATTTGCGGGATCTACTAGTAACCCTTGTTTGCATACTATATGGCCCAATAGTATCCCAAACGATGTTCCGAATATGCATTTCTTTATGTTTAATGATATCTGACACTGCCTACATATTTCTAATGTTAGTCGTAATAACTCTACATGGTATTTCAACAAACTATAGATTGTCTAATCATCCAGGTATACCTCTAGAAACTGATGGATGAATTCCTTAAACGCGACGATGACTACTATAGAAAATATTGCTGGTGCATTCTTCAGTCCAAATGACATGACTGTGTACTAGTAGGATCCCCATTTTGTAGCAAACATGGTCTTGTATCTATCTTCCTATGGTATCTTGATCTAATGTTAGCATGAGAATCCATCAGTGAAGGAGTAAGCTTCATTTCCACCTACGTTCTCTAACACTTCATCCGTGAAAGGTGTAGGGAACGGGTCATGTAGCCATGCATTGTTCAACTTCCTCAAGTCGACATATATCCTTATCCCTCATTTTTTTTTCCTGAAATACCATTGAGCTTATCCATTCTGATTCTTCCACTGGTTCTATGATTTCGGTTTCGAGCATCCTATCAATTTCAGCTTTGACTTTTTGCTTATATATTGGGTTCAGTCTGTATGGTCACTTTCTGATCGATCTCGCTTCAAGTCTGATTGGTATCTTCATCTCTCCTATCTCTCCTTCTATACCCTTCATCTCTGTAAATGTTGTGGGAAACAGGTCGTTGTACTCGCGCAGTAACTTTGTTATGCTTTCCATTGTTTGCACATCCCAGTAATCTCCAATGCTGGCCATTTTGGGGTTCTCAACGGTCCCAATGTTGACTTTATTTGCCTTTATCAGCATGACAATAACTTCTGATTCTATCAGTGGACCCTCCACCTCTCTTTCACCTTCTACTTCCTCTATCTAAATGTCGTGCAGATCGTCTTCCTCTGGTGCTTCCTCCTACACATGGTAACATGTCAATAATTCTTTGTCTGTCTATTTGTTCCGCTATTGTTCTTCTATGATGAGTTAAAATTCTAGTTCTTTGATGAATATTACCCCTCTTATCTTTTTAAGAGCTACACCTATGTTGGGGTTCTCATGCTCGAATGATAAAGTGACTATAAAATTTTGTTGTAATACCATCTAGGTTGTAGTTCCTCTATGCAGTTCCTAGTCTGTATACCAGTTTGCTGGTATGCCCTCTAAAGTGTGTATGAAATAATGGGGCCATTCCTTTGGGGGTGTCAATTTCCAAAATGTTCTACACTTCTCCAAGTTTTCCATTGGTTCCCCCTGTCCATCGTACTTTTGTTGCTTGTTGTCTTTCTACACTGCGCCGAACCTTATGCACAGTAACCTCTTACATTAGTACCAATATGTGATTATCTCTTTGTGTGCGCCCCACCATCTCGCAGGTGTGTCCTTGAGTGCTATATAAAGTGCTAAGAGTCTCTAATTCTCTTAAAATTCATGTTCATATTGTGCCAAGAATATTTCGAGGTCATTTATATTGTGGAAACTGGGTGGTTCCCTAATCTCTGTGCCTACCCATCTTACTGTGCGGTCTATTCGTGCACATCGTCTCGTGGAAACTTTGTGTAACCTTTGCTTCTAGTTCTCTAAACTGGTATCTGATTCTATTTCACATGAAGTAATGCTCCACCAACTGAGTGTCCCATCTGCAGTTGGGTTTACGTAATCCTCATCGCACATAGGTTTTCTGTACAACTAGATGATTTCCTCTAAGTCTTAGCAAGTAGGTTCTACAAACCTTTCCCCTTTTGATGGGTCTAATGGTGCGATGACCATGTATTCACCTAAATCAAATGCCATTTTTCTTATCTTGAGATCGATTATGGCCTGGTTGTCAAATGCCCAATCCAAACCAAGCAACACTGGATATGGTGTTGTACCACCCACTATTTCAATTACTTCAAAGTCTGCTTTAGTGAAAACTCTATCTAGGTCTACTGTCACTCCTTTTAGTCTACCGATTGGTAGAACTCTATGTTGGTTTGGTATTTTCAGTTGAATAGGTGAGCATCCTAATGTGGGCTCTCCCATGCATTGCCATGTCTTCTTTGGTAATACATTAACTTTAGATCCTAGATCCAGTATGATGTCTCTGATGTTGAAATCTATGATGTTTGCATTCAGTCTGAACTCCCTACTTGTTCTTCTCCTTGTATGTAGGTGATTGACTATTTTTGGCTCTTGTTTTCCTTCCGTTTCAATGCTACATTTTTCTAGTATATTTTGAAATATTTTGACAGATGATGGATCATTTAATACTTTTACACATGATTGCAAAAAGACTTTGATTGTACTTACTTGTCCCATGGATTTCATCTCGTTGGTATGATCCAATAACGGAGGCATATCGTACTCCAATGATTCCTTTCTTTGTTGTGTAGTTGAAGTCAACGCCATGTCCTCCTTTTGAAATTCTTGTCTGGCTTGTTTAAATATCTCCTTCTCCGTCTGCGTGTCAAACTACTTCCTTGGTTCAATGTTCTTGTTTACCCACTGGTTTTGTCCTAGCTCTTGTCAGGCTGCATCGTTTCCTATTTTAGCTGCTTCTCAGGTAACTATGTTGATGTTCTGTCTGTCATCTCTCGCTTCAGTTGAAATCCACTGAACATTCTAGTTGTTATGGTTTCTCTTTTCCTGAAATTTACTAATAGTGTTAGATATTCTTCCGTATCATGGTCTGATGCATGACAATACATGCATGTTGCTGGTGGAAGTGGACATTCCCTTGCATAATGTCCCGATTGTTGGAAATTGTGGCATGCCACTGGTCCTCTACCTTGTCCAAAACCTCCTCTCGCTCATCCTCCACCTCTGTAGCCTGCTCGATCTCCTCTCAACACATTGTACTGAGGATCTTGATTGTACTGTGTGGTATTGTACTGAGGTTGGACTGTGTTGTACTACGATTGCGCAATATTATAGGGTTGTTGTGAAGTATTATATCGCTGCTATGCAGTGTTGTATGGAGCTGGAACTTGATTTTCTGTGGTGCATCTTACCCAGTCAACATTTCTACCTGCACTCTATATGCCTCTAATGTACTTTCTCTCATCAGCCTCATAGTTCTACAATATTTTTCATCATGGCCCATTGACTTGCAAAAGTTGCAATATGAACTCTTTGGGATTGTCTGGTATTTCTGCATCGTTGGGCAGTGATATGGATCGTGGCCTGGTTTCTTACATACTTTGCACCATAGTCGTCCTATTGGTGACAGATTTGGAATTCCTGCTTCCATATACCGCATGAATGTTGGACATTCATTCTTTTGGTGTCCTTCCATCCTACATGTAGTGCACCAAACGACTTCTTGTTTGTCCTTGGGCTTATTTTGGTTTAGCTGAAATGTTAAGTTCTTGAAATCCTCCTTTAATTCCTCGATGGCTCGGTCCATCTGTTGATACAAGTTTTATTCCAGTTGTAGGGCTTTCTGCAAAGCCTCTACCTGCATTTGAAACTTCTATTGTCAAAATGGGTATTTTAAGTGTGGTAGCAGTGAATTGACGAACATGTGTTAATGCTTCATATCGATCATGAGATATTTCAACTTTCCTTTCAATCATTTGAATCTCTGGTCAATCTCCCATACAGATTATCTCGGTTTCTATCTAATTTCGATCATATCGTTCATGTACTAATCCTCTGAACTCGGCTTCTGAAACTCATTAATCAATAGCTTCTTAATGTTTGTCAGTGTCCTTGTTGTCCCAGGTGCACTGTTTTCATCTAGAGTCATGTACCAGTCTAGTGCACAGTCTCTTAGCGTAATAGCTAACTGCACAAGTTTATTATCTTCATCAGTGATCTATTTTGCTTCCCATATCTTTGCACAAATGAACAAGTGTTTCTTAGGGTCTCCTGCTGCTTCTCCTCGAAATTCTAGTAACCTGATGGTGGGATCATGTCCTGCCATTCTGAATGCTAAACTACTACCTCTGCGAAGTGTAGATACTTGACTAGTGCTACCTGAACTGGATCCTCTAGTTGTTCTTCCTTGTGTAGATGTACTTCTTGCTATTTGACTTATTTTGAACTTCAGTTGTCTAAACAATGGTGTTCTCTTTGGTGTATTAGTCGCACATGGGTTTATGGGTTCCACACTGACATTAATGTGGATAGGATTGCTACCTTCTCTTCCTGTTCTTGGACCTCTCATCTTCCTCTCATAGGTTGCACGTAGGATTTCCTTAATCTTCTCCATATCCCGAAGATCCTCTACCTCTTCCTCGTCACTTGCTAAGTCTTCCCTCGCAGCTACAACTCTTTTCTTGGTATTCACCTTGTATTGGTAGGGTAATCTGCTACACGTCTTTCCAGCTGTCGCCATGATCTGCTTGATGTGGTCGTCATCCATCATGATTGGGCCCAAGGGTTCCTCCTCCTTTCCCTTATCCTTTCCTCCTTCCATGTCTCCTCTTTCTCTTAGTGCTTTCCCCCTTCCCCCATGCACACAGGGAAGTTTAACTGTTTGATTCCATTGTCATTACACCTTTTTTATATAACAGTATCTTAATAGAAGTATATAGTGATCTAATGTACCTTCCTCAAGGTCCACTTAGAAAATTTTTCTCCGCCACACTGTACGACTTCGCTGTATCTACTGCAAACTCTGTTATAAAGCCGTCCACAATACTGTTGATCCAAAAATCGACTACGCGGGTGAAATTGTTGTTCACCTGTTGTAACAACTCAGTCTGTACTAGGGTCCACTCTAACTATTGGATCCGATTCGTTGCATGGTTATCCTTCAACCTTAGTATCCACTCCTACAATGAATGTGGAAAATCACAGAAAAAGACTTCATGCAAATCAGTAAACACATATTTCTCAAGATATTTGTGGGGTGTTATTCTAGGGTTTCTGTTATATTTCCGTGCAAACTCCAACTCTTTTCTTCTTAGCCAAGTTTCTATCTCTACCTTTTTGGGATTCCATGGTCTCAACATCCCCTTCTAGTAGCTCATTACTTTCTTGTCTGCTTTAATATGCTTTTACTTTGCCTCTTCGCATCTACTCAATCCTCTCCTATTCTTACCAATGACAACAAAACCATTTTTTGGTTGGTTATTGGTTTGTTACTTACGTGTCTTGTCTGATTTTAATGACCCAGGGTTCATGTCTGTTCGGGTTTCCAACAAAGCCTCTAAAACTATCGAACCTCCTAGTAAAACATAAGGCAACACAACACACATGGTGCACTGCATTGTCTCACCCGAGATAGTCTTATGGGTGGATACAATACTCATGTGTTTGCAACCTAGGATTGAGTGCGAGAGATGAGGACTGTATACTAAAAATCTATTCTAAATTGTAAACACAATGTGATGTTATTTACGATTATGCAGAAAATGTAACCACTCATTCATTTATCTTATCAATATCTACTGAAAGATAAGAAAACACACATTCATTCAATCACATAACACAGATGTTACCGTGGTTGACCCCCTCCCGGGATACATCCACAAAGATCTGGCTCTTTTCTCTTTTATTATGGTAGTTCTTCATTACAACGCCACACACTTTACAAATCTCCTTAGTTGGGTAAGATCTATATGAGGTAGACTAGACTACACTAGGATCCTCATCTTGTGATCTAACCGTCAAGATATACCCTCCTCAGTCCTCTCTATATCAACAACTTACAAAAGTAGGTCATACAGAAAAATATAACATATCGACTCATTACAACATTTCTCTCTATAATAACGAATAACCTGTATGATAATTTGAACCCCTTATGATACCTCAATATCTATATTTATACATTTCTAGCTCTTTAGCCATTACAATACATTACCAAAACCCTAACCCTATCATCATTAGGTCTTCCATGCATGCACGTGTGTTGTTCTCCCTTCCAACTGTCGCTTTCCTCGTGCATGCCTTATTTCCCAAAATCACCTTTCTTTCCGCTTTGGCCTGCTTCCAAAAACTTCCAAAAACCATGACACTATGCAAGGGAATGTCCACTTCTACCTGCCACATGCATGTACTGTCGTGCAACAAATCATGATACAGAGGAATTACCAACATTATTGGGAAAGATTCAAGAAAATAGAAATCAAAACAATCAAAATGTACTATGGATCCATGCAGAGGCTAGGGATGATGGAAGAAATATCAACATAGTCACACAAGGAGGTGCTAATATAGGAACTGATGCAATGATACCAGATCTAGCATAACACTAATGGGTGAAGAAGAATATTGAACCACATAAACAATTTGACGTTGGGAAAGAAAAATAAATATTCAAGGAGGCAAGACATGAATTCCTCAAGTAAGATATTACATCTATATCAACCACGCATCACACTCAAAACGTACCAATGTATGAAATTCCCTGCTCAATGGACCACACCAATGAAACACAAGTTGTAGAACAAGTAAGTACCATAAATACTTTTCTGCAATCCTGCGTTAAGCTACTGAACAATCCATCATCTATTAAAGTGTTGCAAACTATGTTATAAAGATGTAACAAAGAGGTAGAGGGGAAGTTAGAGTAGAAGACAGTCAATCACGCCCATTCAATAAGGAGGACAAGTAGGGAATTCAGATTGAATGCCAACATTGGATATTTCAATATGGGAGACATTATATCCTACTTAGTCTCTGAGGTCAATGTCTTACCTAAGAAGACATGGGAATGTATGGGAGAGCCCACATTAGGCTACTCACATGTCCAACTGAAACTAGAAAACCAACAAAACATTCTGCCAATTGGAAGGCTAAAAGGTGTGACAATAGATCTGGATGGAGTGTGCACTAAGGAAGACTTTGAAGTGATAGAAATAGTGGATGGCACAACCCCTTATCTAGCACTGCTTGGCCTGGATTGAGAATTTTATAACCAAGACATAATCAACTTGAATACAAGGAATATGACATTTGAATAAGGAGAGTACATAGTCATTGCGCCACTAGATCCATTTGAAGGAGAAAGGTTTGTAGAGCCCACTTTCTTAGATCTGGAGGAAATCAATCGATTATACAGAACCACCACGCGTGAAGAATATTACATCAATCCAACTGCAGATGGGGCACTCAGCTGGAAGAGCATCACATCACGTGCTTCTGACTCACATATAGGCTTGGAGAATCGACAGTAGATATTACATGAAGTCTCCACATGAAGGTGCACAAGAATAGACTATGCAGTAAGATGGGTGGGTACCGAGATAAGAGAACCTCCCAACTTCCGTGGCATAAATGAATTAGAATAATTCCTAACAAGATACGAAGATGAAGTGTTAGAGAATCAGAGGCTGTAACATCCCCGACCACCCAGGCCGAGCCATGATACACGAGAGAACACTTTCATTCTCTCCGCGGAACATACTGTAACATAACCAACATCCAACTAAGCTATGCCACTTAAATTTTTTGAACTGCATGCAATTAAAATATATACACATAGAGATCTTGCATAAACATATATGTAAAATGTAAACACACAAATACATCTGTAAATGTACGGATTCACACAGAAATAATAGTAAGCATATTGATGCAACATATGCGGGCAATAAACATAAATATAAACATAGTTATAAATCATACACATGATAACCCATAAAACTGAATACGTAAATGACAATGCAACATGTAAATTTATCACACAATTGACACTTATCTTGGTAAGAATATCACCAACTGCGTGCAGAACTTCCACAAACCTCCCATCCTTAGACCACACTGTTCATCACTCTCAACAGTGGGTCACCCTGGAGTTGGGACTAAACTCCACTCGGGTAAAGGGTTCATAACAAGGCTAATGGCTCATAGAAAACAGAAAAGACTCTGTCACAGGTGCTCACTCAACTAACATCCTACAATCCCTCATTCCCCACATGCCTGTCCCACCCTAGGAAGTGTGCCCCTTCTTTTCTCAACAGTCCTTCAGCTGCCCCACTTCCTTTCCGGGCTTTAGCAACAGGCCAGGCAGGAAGTCTCAGATCCCTGTAGCTGTAGTTTAGAACCTTCAAGAAATCAATTCTCAACAATTCTCTCACCCATAGATAAATTGCTCATGGGCCTGACAACCCGCCTCTTCAATATCCCACAGGCCTGACAACCTGCTTCTTTAGTTCAACTCCCAAGCTAACCAACTACACAAACATATATGGATACAGATATAGGTTCAGGTATAGTGACATGGATGAACTAAGCCCAAACAATATGTATGCATGTCCCCGACTTGACACTTGTCATGTTGGGAGCTACTTTGGCCCACTTGTCCCCAACTTTGGAACCTATGATAAAATAATTGTCCATACTTTATACTTTAAGAAATATTTATATAATATTCCTTTTTGTCTTAAGCTCCCTAGCTTAGCCCTTTTCCTTAAATTTTAGCCCCCACCCTTTTCCTAACTGGTGGAGTTTAGTCCCCCATACTCTTTTATCGTGGTCGGTCTACACGCAACAATGTATTTTATATTAATGATGAGACATGTAAAAAATAGGCACACTAACCTTTAACATCTAGGCTATCCATCCTAATCATCATAAAATGGCTCACCAACCTATAAAACACAGCATATACACAAAGGCTCCATGGACTCAAAATCACACTTCATCATTTTACTGCGTAATACATGCGCACACTATGCCATGAAAGGTGCATATAAAAATGATATCAAACATCTCACCAGCTTAAGTACATTTTCATTTACATTTACAATTGGGTTTGGCCTAAGGATATTACAAAGGCTCTTATCCTTGGACATTGCACTCAAGGAAACACCTGCAAGATGGTGGGGTGTGCACAAAGAAATAGTTAAGGACTGGTACCATTGTAAGCGACTGATGCACATTAGATTTGGCGTAGATAAAGGGAGCACTAAGATGCAGAGCTATGATGGACATGGAACACCAACAAAACATTTGGAGAGATGCAAAATACTATGGAGGATGACACCACCAGAGGAATGGCCTCATCACTTCATCCATACATTAGAAGGGATTCCATAAAATTGGTATGTAGACCAGGAATTGCGTAGAGGCACTGCAGAATGGACAACATTACAACATAATTTTATAGTAACCTTCTCATTCGAACATGAGAACCCCAACATTGATTCAACACTCAAAAAAATCAGAGGGGATATATTGATTGATGAACCAAAGGTTGAACTCATTGCAGAGTATAAAAAACAACACAGATGAATAGTCAAGAAACTACTGTCATGCTATCATGTGGAAGAATAAGCACCGGATGAAGATGACCTGCACAATATTCAGATTACAAAAATTGAGGGACAATGAGAGGTGGAAGGTCCATCTTTGGAACCAAAAGTATTTGCTGCACCTATCAAAGTGAAGAAACTTAATATTGGAACAACAGATAAACCTAAAATGGCAATTATTGGAGACTATTGGGATGAACAAATAGTGGAAAGAATCACATAGTTACTACGCGAATACAATTACCTGTTCCCAACAACATTTACATAGATGAAAGGCACAACAGGAGAGCTATGAGATATGAAGATACCTCTCAAACCTGAGGCTAGATCTGTCAGATAGAGACTGTATAGATTGAATCCAATATATAAGAAGAAAGTGAAAGCATAAATTAATAGAATGTTAGAAGTTGGAATTATAGAACTAGTAGAAGAATATGAATGGATAATCCCTATGGTAGTCCAAGAAAATAAACAATGGGGGATAAGGATTTGTGTCGACCTGAGGAAATTGAATGATGCTTGCCTACATGACCCATTTCTCACCCCTTTCACAGATGAGGTATTAGAGAATGTGGGAGGTCAAGAGGTGTACTCATTTACAAATGGATTTTTAGGTTACCATCAGATCGAGATAGCTTCAGAAGATAGGTACAAGACTACTTTTTCCACAGAATGGGGATCCTACCAGTACACAATCATGACTTTTGGGCTGAAGAATGCACCAAATATATTTTCAAGGGTAGTAATAGATGCTTTTAAGGAGTTCATACATCAGTTTTTAGAAGTATATTTGGATGATTGGACTATATATAGTCTATTAAAAGATAATGTGGAAGTGTTAAGGATGATGTTGGAAATATTCAGGTAGTGTCAAATATCATTAAATATCAAGAAGTGCATCTTTGGGAAAATTTTGGAATATTGTTGGGACACATAGTGTGAAAACAAGGCTTGCTAGTAGATCCTGCCAAGATTGTAGTGATTGTCAATTTACCACCACCAAAATTAGTGCACCAATTGAGAGAAACATTGGGACATACATGCTACTACAAAAAAAATATAAAAGGGTATGCGCAGATTACTGCGCCAATAGAGATACTGTTAAAATAGGATACTAAATTCTGGTGGAATGAGGATTGTCAACAAGGTTTGGACACCTTGAAAGAAAGTATGGTAACAACACCTATCCTAGTATTCCCATATTGGGAAAATACATTCCATGTGCATGTAGATGCATCAACTATAACACTTGGGGCAATTCTGGCGCAGCCAGGAGCAGGGTATTTGGATCATTCGATAGCATTTGCAAGTAGAAAAATGTACGAATCCGAGCAAAACTACAACACTATAAAAGAGAAGGCCTAGCTATGGTCTATGCACTTCAAAATTTTAGACATTACTTATTGGGCAAACACTTTAAGATGTTCACAGATCATTGAACCCTCAAATACCTAGTCAACAATCCAGTGTTGGGGGGGGGGGATCTGTAGATGGATACTATTATTTTAGGAATTTGATTTCAAAGTGATAGTCAAACCATGGAAGATGAATGCAAGACTTGATCACCTGTCAAGGGTAACAAATGGAGAATAACCTACCAACTTGGAAGACAAATTCCATGATGCATAATTATTTTCAGTGCAAATAGCCGATGAATACTTTGCTGATATTATTGAATACTTGAATACATGAATTGAACCTTAAGAATTTAACATTGCGCAGTGGAATAATCTGGTATTTTGAGCTGCAGACTATAAATTGATTATAGGACACTTATATGAAATGGGTGAAAAAAACATTTTGAGAAGATGCGCACTAGAACATGAAAGGCCTAGGATTTTGGCAGAAGCTCATGAGGGAATAGATGGAGGACATTATGCAGGAAAAGATAACAAATAAGGTATTGCACGTAATACTATGGTGGCCAACAATTAACAGAGACGCTAAGGAATATTACAAAATATTTGATGTCTGTTAGAGGGTTGGTAAACCTAATATAAGGGATGAGATGCCCCTAAGACCACATGTAACTTTGAAGGTATTTGACAAATAGGAAATATACTTTGTGGGACCAATTAATCCACCAACAAAAAGGTCAGGATAAATATATATCATCACTACAATAGAATACTTAACAAGATGGGAAAAAGAAACACCAGTAAAATACTACAACGCAGAGATAACAACACATTTCTTGTTTGAGCAAGTGATCACTAGATTTGGATGTCCAAGGATTTTGATGAGTGACCAAGGCACTCACTTTATCAACAAAATTATCAAGGCTATGACTAAGGATTTTGAAGTTTATCATCAGAAGAGTACACCATACCATCCTCAAGCAAATGGGATAGTAGAAGCCTTCAATAAGATCCTAGAGAATGCTCTGACAAATATCTACAATGTCAATAGGGATGAATGGGACTTGAAAATAACAATAGTACTATGGGAATACATGACTACATGTAAGAATATGAGAGGACAAACACCATTTAGGTTAGTGTATGGGAAAGAAGCAGTGGTACCACTGGAATTCCCGGTACACAGTCTGCACGTACTAGCAATCACCAACATTATTTAAAGAGACACAATGAAGGAGATGTTGAATTAACTAATGGATATGGAGGAGGATATGATTCTAGCAGGATTTCATCAGGAATTACAGAAAGCAAGAGACAAATATTAACATGACAAACATATCAAGAGGAAGAATTTAAATCAGGGATATCTAGTCTTTCTTTATGACTGTAAATTTCTCCAGTATCTAGGGAAATTTAGAATACATTAGCTGGGGCATATGAAGTAAATACTATCACATATGGGGGAGATGTACAACTAAAATATTTGGGAGGCACAAAACTGAGAGGAATGATCAATGGAAGTTGACTGAAACTGTATAGGGAAAATCAACCTCCTAGCACTTAAAACTTATAGCGCAGTAAGAAAACATGTACATAGTGTATTATAGTAGAAGTTAAGATAGAGAAATTCAGAAAAAAAAACAAAAAGGAGGAAAAGAAGGAAAACGAAACACAAAAATAAAAAAGATAGAAAATACAAAAACACTGGAAAATACAACGCGCATCAGAAAGTGGACTTAGCCCGACGAAAAGGAAAATGTCCGCACACAACATACGGGAGACACACTGCACACTAAGGAAAAGTTATAGCAAAAATATGTCGCACACTCAAAAAATCTCAACGCACTGGAAAAGGGATTAACGATCAGAAAAAGCAAAAAAACTAAACATGATGGTTACGACAAAAAGGAGCCAACCAATGGAATTTATGAAATTTAATGGATCATACTCATAAAGCATCATTACATTAATCGCAAACATGGAATCTTCTCCGAGAAGTTTCATGACACTTTCTATAGAAAGGGGAAATGCGGGGAACATAAGACTTATTGTGAAATTGTGAAGTTGTGGTGATAGAGATCACACATAGTAGAAGCTAATTGATGAAGAACACAATGTGAACCAGTTGGAACCTATTCAGGAAGAACTGACCAGTACCCACGATGGCACCACCGAATATCGGCGCGCCAAACCAAGCAGGGTGGAAAAACAAAAGAAACATTAGGGTACCATATGAAACCATGGAGGCCGAACAAAAAACCACCAAGACTGAGGAATTTGTCGATGTGGACATGATTCCTTCACCACATGAAGAACCAGGAAGCCCTACATTGGTGATGGAATAAACACAACCTCCAATAGTAGTGACCATGGAAATTGACTAGCACAATGGTGCACAAGGTCACATTACAAATGGCGTAGACATCATAAAACAACTTGGAAGGGCCAAAGAATCCCAATGAACAAATGGCAAAGCCAACGCACACACAGAGGCTGCAAAGCCAAGACCACCCAGACCAGGGTCTGTGCAACAACAGGCAGGGTTGGTGGAAGACATTACCGACCAACTAGACTCTAACATGGAAAAGAGACATATGGAGGCTGGGACCTCAAGTCAACCACCAAGAAGAAAGGGAAAACAACCCATGGCACAGTCCCCACGCAGACATCCCAACGTAGCCATCGTACTATCATGCATTCCAGAGGGAGTGCACACCACACAAACACTTATGGGATGCATGAAGAAGTTGAAATATTTGGACCATGATGTGGCCAATATTGGAAAATTCCCCAATTTTGCACAATAGGTATACCTAGATAGCATAGGGACATGCCCCTTTGGAGACCCAATCCTACAACCAAAACCATGGGAATCCTTCTTGAGAAATACATGGATTCTGAATCTGCTCGAAATTCCCCATTTTGGAAAAGGGAAAGAAGTAAAAAACTGCATCAAGTAGTTGATGGAGGTCCTCCATGGAGGATTCGTATGGCTGGATCAGCCCATATCAATAGACATGGATCTTATTGTACTCATCATAGGGATACCATCAATGGGTGAGAACCCCGCCCAGTACCTGTATGACAAAACAAAGGAGAAAGCCCTGGCCGAGGAGATGAAGAAAGCTTACAGCACAGAGAGGGGATCACGTGGGATCATAATCAGGCGGATCAATGACGCAACTATGAGGATAGCCACCAATATCATGTCCTACAAAATTCTTAGGGAATGCTACAAGGATGAAGTCCCTGCCAGGGTTGTCACAGATGCAGTGTAGTACGCTAATGGAACTACACTTAGTCGGGCCATGTATCTATTAAACTTGTTCCTCGAAGACTGCAAATATGCACAAGACTTGGGAAAAGAGTTCCAATGCTTGTGGTTACTCATTTTGATTGCACTTATGGACTAGAGGGAGCCCCCATACCCTTATTTTTGTGACCAGATAGGTCGATGCTACGCAACATAGTACACATCATTGGGGAGTAATTCATATCCCAAGCATAGACATGATAACACATGTACCTTTGTAGGTACTTCAGTGAGACACAGGAAAGCATTGCGAACACTTGGAGGATTAATCCAGACGTGACAATACAGGGACATATCCATCTTCAAAGCAACAAGGCATAACATGTGGATGTAAGCACGCAGGGATCCGAGGAAGGAATGGCTATAAATGAGATAGTACATCACTGAAGATGACATATAAATGGTAATGAGGGATTGGCAGGATGAATGAAGGATTACAATTCTGACTAAAGAAGTGCCTAAGTGTACAAAGGTAGACACCACTGTGCCAAAAAAGTCGACAAAGAATACATAGGCAACACAAAAGGACATTGCCCCAAGATAGAAAGAACAAGGAGTGGGGGACACTACTGTTGGATTTACTTCACACACACCTAGGATTTATTTTTCCTAAGGTTTTTCCTTGTTTATTAGTCATAATTAGTGATTATCCAATCTCCTATATTTTAGGGGAGAATATTCCACCTGGAGAATATTCTCTTTCAGTTGACAATTTAGTTTGACTAGTTGAGTTGAGTTTAAATGTTGCATTGGTTTTATCACCATGCAACATTGGGATCATCACCATGATAATTATACCTTGCCTTGGGATCATCACCATACTGGAAAATCACCCTTGATTCCCTGAGTTAACTCCTCACTACTCTCTGTTCAATCAGTTAACTGAAGACTAGTTGACTAGTTAACTCAACTAGGTGGCAGTTCACTCCCATAACTCCCTAAGAGACTAGACTAGGTGGAAGTTCACTCCTGTAACTACTGGTGTGTGTCCAAATCACTCTAGACCACCACTATGGTGCATTGGTTCTTTTCTAGTGTGCACTCATTGAGTTAAACATAGTATATCATGTGTAAATTATTCAATATTCACAACGGTTAATGATGATTCTTTCATTCTTATCTCCTTATTACTTCTCAAATTTTCTCTAAAAATGTGTGTATTATTGTTTAGATAGATATATTATGTTCAAGTTCAACACATTTTTATGGTATTAGAGCCGACAGACTGCTAAGAAAAATCTACACCAATTTTTTTTGCAGGTACAAGAGATTGAAGATAGCGGAAAGATGGATTTCCAAAAAGAATCCGTTCTTACGCCTTACAACTATTTTGAATGGAAGGAGAAAATATACATACATATATGAATGAGAGGGTTGTACAGGTTAACATTGAATATATATATAGAACTGACATCATCCATAGAAAAATCCAATTACTTAAATCGCATGGATGAGGCACTCAGAACAATTTGCAGTGTTATTTCTTCCGATATCCTTTTTCACATATCTTCCTGTAAGACTCCCAATGAAGATTGGACCACCTTGGAAGGGATATTTGGAAAACAATATGAGATGAGGGGACACATTCTAGAGGTGGATATGCTCACATTGTATCCAAAAATCCTTGATAATATCCAAGATTTCTTTACAAATTTCAAGGATTTACTGTTGCAACTCAAAGCTTGCAGGGTTGATAAATCGAAGGAGGAGAAACAAATGGTTCTCAACATTCTCTTCAAGCTTGGTCTTGAATTTTGTGTATTCATATCCACATTCCATTCTATCAGATTTGCCTTAGGAGCCACTTGGAAGATGCCTTCTCTTGAGGATTTTATTGAAGCCCTGACACAAGAGCAAACCAATCTTATCAACATGGGAAAAATCAAAGGCCCAAAGGTGCATGCACTCACTGTGCAAGATTGCAACCACAAATATCATAAATCTAAATCTAAATCTAAATATAAATGGAAAGCTCATGCACATCCAAAGAAGGAAGGGTACAGAAAACCCTTCACCGATGCCTCTAGATCCAAATGGGAAAAGGGAAGAAAAGGGGAGAAATGCATGTACTGTCACAAAGGATTCCATTCAAAATATTCATGTATGAATAAATAAATAGATATTATGTCTCAAATACTTCATCAAAACAACCTTGGATATCGCATCCCTAAGGGTGCCAAGAAGAAGAAGACAAAAGATCCAAATTTCAAGAAAGGCAATTCTAGCCATGCCTTGATTGCCATCAAATCCTCTCTTGATGCTTGGATCATAGATTTAGGAGCATCACATCACATGGCTGCATCAAAAGAAGTGTACTCTTATTTGGATGCATGCAAAGGTCCTCCTATTCTGATGGGGGACAACTCTTCTGTCGAAGTCACCAACAAAGGAAGGATTGAACTCATCAATAGAAGCTTTGAGAATGTGTTGCACGTTCCCAAACTTTCTGTCAACCTTCTCTCCATGTATCAGATGAAAAATTATGACACCAGAAATAAATTCATATTCACACCAAATTCCATGGACATCTACAACATGAAAACCAACTCCAGGGTTGCTACTAGTGAGGTAAATCATCAGTCTAGACTGTATACTTTTTCTGAATTCATTGAACTTGATTCTGCTTTACTTTTTACTCATGCTGATGAAAGCAGTAGGATATGGAAAAAAAGGTTTGGACATTTGAATTTCAGATACATGCAACAACTTAGCAAGGAAATATTGGTTGACGGTCTACCAGACATCCATTTCTCCAAGGGAATGTGTGAGGGATGTGTTCTCGGAAAACACCCTTAAGAGAAATTCGACAAAGGAAAGTCCCAGAGAGCTTCTAGACCTTTATATATAATCCACAGTGACCTTATGGGTCCTTTTCCGCATCCATCGATAAGAAAATCAAGCTTTGTTCTCATTTTTGTTGATGATTTCTCACATTTTACATGGATCTACTTTCTTAGTAAAAAATCCAAGGTCTTTCAACACCTCAAAGATTTCAAATCCATGGTTGAGACACAGTCTAGAAAGAATATCAAAGTCCTCCAAACTTATAACGGAGAAGAGTATGTAAATAATGAGATCCATAATCTTTTCCATGAGGCAGGGATTCAGTTGCAACATACAGTTCCCTATACTCCGTAGCAAAATAGAGTTGTTGAACGTAAAAACAGATCTCTAAAGGAGATGGAATCTTGCATGCTGCATGCAAATTCACTACCACAGAGACTATGGGCCAAAGTACTTAATTGTACAACATACATACAAAACAAATCTCCCCATACATATATCAAGGATAAGACCCCCTACAATGTTGGTTATGGAGCCTGATTATCTTCCTGATTTAGAGGTCTTTTACTTTCAGCTGTGCTTATACCCCATGAAGTATTTACACCCTAGCAGTATAAACACTCTTCCATGCGGGGGAGTGCAGAGGGGGAGTGTAGAATGAAATGTATATTGTAATTTCATTGTAAATCTGGGCCGTTCATTATAAGGTCGCAGATCTAATGATAGAGATTATGTTAGGGTTTTTTTCCCTAGAAGGCAACCCTCTTTTATGAGTGAAATGTATTGCAGCTATGGTAGAGGGTGAATATTATATTCTGAGATAGGAGACTGTGAGAGAAAGAAGAGGAAGTTACAAAGGGTTTTTTGTAGGTTATATCCCTTCATATGATGGATAATAATAAAGGAAGGACCTAGCAATTTCTCTAGTGGACGTAGCCCACACTGGGTGAACTAAGTAAATTTGTGTCTCTATTGTATTGTGTATATTCTGTGTTTTGTTTCCACATTTGTTTTATTTTATTGCTCCACGGTCTTGTTTTTCTAACAATTGGTATCAGAGTGAATGGTAACTTGCAGGAAAAGAGGGTTCTTGGTTTGAGTGGGAGCAATGTTGGAAGATGGAAAGTTTAGGTTCGATAAATTTAACGGCCAAAACTACCAGTTATGGAAGATGCAGATGGGAGACTATTTATATCAGAAGGATCTATTACTACCATTGGGTGGAATAGAAAAGAAGCCAACGGCTATGAAGGACGAAGAATGGGAGATTCTTGACAAAAAGGCTCTAGGAACGATATGGTTGAGCCTGGCAACATTGGTGGCTTTCAATATTTCCAAAGAAAAGACAATGAAGGGTTTGATGGATGCATTGGCCAAATTGTATGAAAAACCCTCGGCATCTAATAAGGTATTTATAATGAAGAGATTATTTAATATGAAGATGTCGGAAGGTGGGTCTGTTGCATATCATTTAAATTATTTTAATACGATTACTAATCAACTAAGTTATGTAAAAGTGGACTTTGATGATGAGGTTAGGGCTCTTCTAAACTTGTGCTCATTGCCAGAAAGATGGAATGGCTTGGTCATGGATGTAACTAACTCTATCTCTGGTTCAAATACTTTAAAATTTGATGATGTTGTTGGTGTTATCCTTAGTGAGGAAATGTGATGGAAAATCACAGGTGAGACATCAGGAAGTGCATTGATGATCAGAAGATCAAATTTTGCTCAAAAATTCAAAGTGCTCAGAATCACTTCAAAATGGACGAGAGCATAGGCCTCATCGTTAGGAACCCAACGCAACTCGTTTCGTCTCAAACGGACATCGAGAGTGAGAGATATTGCAATCTGTTCATAAAGTCAAACATGCAAAAAAAATGATGCTGACTGTACAGTCCGTACAAGCTGATGTGGTAGGGCCGTACTACCGTACGCTGACATGGTAGAGGTGACGTGGTAGATTCTAGTTGGCAGACGTTGGATGAATCCTGTGTCTACACGTGGTAGTTTTTTGGTCAATGATTGGGTGCCACGTGGCCCAATCATGGGCTACCACGTGGCACCCTGGTATTGGTTGATTGTTTTGTGTGTTAAAATGTATTGGAGTCTGTGGGGTTCGACCCCCAAACCTCCCCACCATGTAAAGTCTTCACAGCATCCGCCCGACCATTGTACCGCCGATTATTTCTTATTACATATGTGAGTTCTATTGTATTTGAATTCAAAGTTTGTAACCGTTGGCAGGGGGTCGGGCCGGGGCTTAGCCCTGGCCCGCGGTCATTTGATTGTATATATGACCCTACCATATATTGTATAGCCCGACAGTTGGTGCGCGCGAGGTTTTAAACCAAGCCTGTGGTTCTTTGTAATATGCCATATGCCCACGACCGGAGCGCGGAGGGGCTTGAGTTTGGTTTAAAACAGTTGTAATGGTTGAAGCCCTTTTTTCCAAATGCGCGCAGTCATATGACCCATGTGCCCAGGTGCCAGGCGTTTAGGGGCTGGCGCGCCCATAACCATCCTATAGTTTGCACTGTTGGCATGGTTACACCCGGTGCTGGGTTTTTACACTATATATTGTGTGTGTGCCAGGTTCATTTGACAAGGGTGCATTTTGTAGATGCAGAGACAACAAGCTTGAAGGGGGGACTTCCGGGAGGCCTAACTTCTTCGTTTTTCGACCGATTGAGGTGCCGAAAAATCCCAGCTAGGGGTTTTTGGACGCTCTGAAGCCATTGGAGCAGTCAGTTGGTCAGTTTGAGCATTGTAAGGCATATTTTTGAGCACTTTGAGAAATTAATAATAATGATCCATTGGAAGCTGGACCAGGAGATGTAGCCCAAGAGAGGGGTGAACTCCTTTATCAATTGCTGTGTTTTATGTGCTTATGTTCATTGATTATGTTGTTGTCTATGTGTATTTTGCATGAGTAATCCCTTAATTTATGTGTTGAAAAATTGATCCATTTGCTTTAAACACATAACATTTACATTGCAATAATTTCAATATTTCAAGTCTTCTTCATTTTTAGATCAAGTTGGTATCAGAGCACTGGTTTTTAAAGACTTGATTATTTGCAAGTTTTGTTTCTGATGCTCACAAGGTTGAAAATCACAAGAGGAGAAGGTCAACTTGTGGAGCCAAGTTCTCATCCGACAAGGAGGAAGCATATACCATCACCGCAAGTT
>JZKD02S1900053.1:70978-90126 GCA_000966675.3 Picea glauca
TTGGAGAGGTTTAGAATGCAGAATGCAAAACCAATTAGTACACCTTTGGCCAACCATTTCAAATTAACTAAGGAAATGTGTCCCAAGACACAAGAGGAGATAGAATACATGTCCATGGTCCCATATTCATCAGCAGTTGGAAGCTTGATGTATGCAATGGGTTTCACAAGACCAGATATTGCACATGCAGTGGGAGTTGTGAGCAGATATATGAAAAATCCAGGTAAAGAACATTGGGAGGAAGTAAAGTGGATTCTCAAATACTTGAGAGGTACTGTTAATCATGCATTATGTTTTGGAGGTTCAGAAACTGTTCTACAAGGATATGTTGATTCAGATATGACAGGTGATAAAGATAGCAAGAGGAGTACCACAGGGAATGTGTTTACTATAGTTGGAAAAACAGTAAGTTGGATTTCAAAACTGCAAAAGGTTGTTGCACTTTCAACAACAGAGGCAGAGTATGTTGCTTCTATAGAGGATAGTAAAGAGATGATTTGGTTACAGAGGTTTATGGAGGAATTGGGAAAGAAATAAGAGAATATCAGGTTGTACTGTGACAGTGAGAGTGCCATTCATATTGCAAAGAAATCAACCTTCCATTTGAAGACTAAGCATATATAGTTGAGGTACCACTTCATACGATCCACCTTGGAAGATGGACATTTGAAGTTGGAAAAGATACACACTAGCTATAATCCCGCAGACATGTTAACAAAGGGAGTAACCAGGGAGAAACTGAGTTCCTGCTCAGTTTCAGTCGGTATTCAAGAATGAAGATGAAGATGAGAAATTTTCTAGGTCCAAGAAGGTTCAGAGTCTAGCATATACAGTAGCATTGGAGTTGTTGAGATTAGTCTCCAAGTGGGAGATTGTTGGTTGTGAAGCTTGATTATCTTCTTGATTTAGAGGTCTTTTACTTTCAGCCGTGTTTATACCCCATGAAGTATTTACACCCCAGAAGTATGTACACTCTTCCACGTGGGGGAGTGCAGAGGGGGAGTGTAGAATGAAATGTATATTGTAATTTCATTGTAAATCTGGACCGTTCATTATAAGGTCGCATATCTAACGATAGAGATTATGTTAGGATTTTTTTTCCCTAGAAGGCAACCCTCTTTTATGAGGGAAATGTATTGCGGCTATGGTAGAGGGTGAATATTGTATTCTGAGATAGGAGACTGTGAGATAAAGAAGAGGAAGTTACCATAGGTTTGCTGTAGGTTGTATCCCTTCATATGCTGGATAATAATAAAGGAAGGACCTGGCAATTTATTTGGTGGACATAGCCCACACTGGGTGAACCACGTAAATCTGTGTCTCTATTGTATTGTTTATCTTCTGTGTTTTGTTTCCGCATTTGTTTTATTTTATTTCTCCATGGTCCTGTTTTTCTAACATACAAGGCTTCGAGCGACCTTAAACCAGAAGTGACCCACTTTTGCATTTTCGATTCACATGCATGGGCCTAGATTCCATCTGAAAAGAGGAAGGCACTTGATCCACAGAGCACTGAGTGTATATTTTTTGGATACCCCGATGGTGTGAAGGGATATAGGCTTATTCATCTTTCCTCAGACTGACTCATTATTGAGTGAAGTGTCCAATTCGAGGAAAGTGTATCACATGCACCTTAGCAGCCGCATGCAGACACCTTCATTCTTCCACCTATCCAAGATGATGAGCATGCACATGCCGACTCTTCTTCAGACAAGAGTTTTGATTCAGAGGAATCATATGATTCAAATTCAGAGTCGGTACAGTTAGATGCAAAGTCAGAGCATCCAGATGCAGTTGCAGAGCCAGAGCAGAGGCCCAAGTGGGCACAGACTACTCTTCAGGATGCATGGGATCTCATTGGTGATCCAGTCAACACTAGGAGGACTTGATATGATTTCGAGGAGCCTCCTTTTTCACTCACTTCCACTGAACCATTGCCCTCCAGACATATTTTCTTGGTTCAGTCTTCAGATCCACAGTCTTATGGCGAGGTTGCTAGAAATCCCTTTTGGGAATCCACCATGCAGGAGGAGTACAACTCCCTCCTCGAGAAACAAACTTGGGATATGGTTCCCCTTCCTTCTGGGAGGAAACATGTCAGATACAAATGGGTCTACATGACCAAGAGCACAACGGATGGACATATCATCAGATACAAAGCTAGGATTGTTGCTAAAGGCTTTCAGCAGGTTCATGGTATTGACTATGATGAGACCTTCGCTCCAGTAACGAGGATGGATTCCATACAATTGGAACTTTCCATTGTGGAAACCAAAGTATGGGAAGTCCATCAGATGGATGTGAAGAATGCATTTCTTCTCTGAGGAGATCTATATGGAGCAACCACATGGATTTATGTTGGACTCATTTTTGGTTTATCGACTGAAGAAGTCCCTTTATGGCCTCAAGCAGGCTTCGAGGGCATGGTATGCCAATATGGAATCCTAATTGTTTTCACAGAAATTTGTACATTGTAAATCAGACCCGAATGTCTACATTCTCAGGACGACTGATTCACTTCTACTTTTAGTTCTATACGTTGATGATTTCTGTATCACTGGTTGCTCAACTTCAGCAATTGCTACAGTCAAGAGGATTATACATGATAGGTTTTTGATGACGTACACGGGTCTGATACACTTATTCCTTGGACTCGAGATCAGTCAGGATGCATCAGGCATCAAACTGTCTCAGGACAAGTATGCATGAGATTTCCTTGAGAGATTTCACATGACAGATTGCAAGTCTGCTCCGACTCCTTTCCTATCAGGAGTCAAACTTGAGGATGGTGGGGAGACTCCACTGGTTGACAACAAACTATACATATAGCTAGTGGGGATCTCGTTGTATCTCACACACTCCAGACTAGACTTCTCCTATGCAGTTGGCGCAGTTTCTAGGCTCATTCAGGAGCCGCATGAGCTACATTGGAAGGTTGTAAAGAGTATCCTTCTATACGTATAAATCACCATCACCTTTGGAATTCATTATGCAACAAAATCTACATTAGATCTCATCGGGTTTACTAATTCTAATTGGGCTGGTGATAGCACTGATCACAATTTCACATCTGGTTGCCCACTCAGTCTTGGTTCTGGGCCTATTTATTGGTCGAGAAAGAAGCAAGCTGCCATTTCTCTATCTTCAGCCGAGGTAGAGTATAGAGGGGTAGTTAACATAACCATTCAGGCTATGTGTCTACAACATTTTCTCACTGAGTTGGGCATTCAGTTTCATCGACCGATCCTCATCTGGTGTGACAACTAGAGTACTCCGAAGTTTTGCAGAGATCCAGTTCATAGACAATGGAAAAATCACATCGAGATCCACATACACTACATCCAGGACTTAGTACAAGAGGGGATCATCGACTTATAGTTCTTTCTTTCAGCAGAATGGACGATAAACATCTTCACCAAGACCTTCACTGAGCAAAAGTTCCATTCTTTACGAAGTCGTCTTGGAGTGAAGGAAACAGTTGCCTAGAAACTATAGTTCTTTTTTTTACATACATTGTACCTTGAGGGGGTGTTTTTCCCTCTTTCCTCACTTTATTTTCAGTGTATCTTTTGTATTTGGGTACCTAACATGGCCTTGTTGCCGAGACCCATTCTTTATTTTCACCATAGTGATGTTTAGGGGGGTGTTGGAGTTACTTTTCACACTCCTAGGATTTCTTTTTCCTAAGGATTTTCCTTGTTTATTAGTAATAATTAGCCATTATCTAGTCTCCTATATTTTAGGGGAGAATATTCCACCTAGAGAATATTCTCTTTCAGTTAACACTTCAGTTTGACTAGTTGAGTTGAGTTTAGATGTTGCATTAGTTTTATCAGCATGCAACATTGGGATCATCACCATGCTAATTCGACCTTGGATTGGGATCATCACCAAACTATCACATTACCCTTGATTCCATGAGTTAACTCCTCACTACTCTCTGTTCAGTCAGTTAACTGAAGACTAGTTGACTAGTTAACTCACCTAGGCGGCAGTTCACTCCCGTAACTGCCTAAGAGACTAGAATAGGTGGTAGTTCACTCCTGTAACTACTGGTGTCTGTCCTACTCTAGTGTGCACTCATTGAGTTATACAAAGTACATCATGTGTAAATTATTCATTATTCACAATGGTTAATGATAATTATTTCATTCTTTCTCTCCTTCTTCTTCTTTCTCCAATTCTCTCTGCAAATGTGTGTATTATTGTTTAGATATATCTATTATGTTCAGGGTCAACAAATTTAAAACTACAATGCAATAAAATCCATCAGAATCCACTCCACATGAGACAAGGCCCCCTAAGAGGTCAATAACACATACAAGAGGATTGTGCAAGAAGGAAAAAGTGCACAAACAACTGCCAGAATACACTATCACTGAGGATGACGCAAAACTCATGCCAAAAAGGGTGCAGGACCATGCACCAAATGATTTTGAAGAAGCCCAACACCATAGAAGAAAAATACAAGACGACTTGGCAGGAATGAATTAGGTCCTTGAGCATATCAGGTTAGCGCAAAGGCCTAAAAGGGGAACTGAATACTTCCTTGAAGAAGTAGCAATAGCGACAAGGACTACACCAAGAAAGGAGTACATAGTTCAGAATATTTCCCAGATGAGTTTGACTTTTAGGCTAACAACTAATATGCTGCAAATAGATGAAACAACATCATATATGCAATTGAAGGATCTGGCGCAGGTAGAGCTGGTATTAGCAATAATACCTACCAAGACACTGTATAGGCTCCAAGTCAGTGTCACGCAGGAGGTACACTCATGCACCAAAATAAATGCAACATAAATGTAGGAGACAAAATATGGTAAGGAAGCCTTGGAATTGGTGATCGAATAGGTCAATTTTGAAACCAAGGAAGAAAAGGAGCGCATAGAAAGAATCGAACAGGGTATGACAACAGTGTGCAATCACATCCCTGAAAGAGCACAGGAAGAGAAGACAAGTGCAGAGGAGAAACTCAAGATTATTTCCAAAACCATTTAACACTATATGAAATAGATTGAGGAATTAAAAGAAAAAATGACTCCTACAACTCCTCCTGAGGTGAGAGAGAAAAGGAAACAAGAAGCTACACTCTAAATGGCAGCAATGGAGGAAGAATTCAGCGTAGCAATAGGATTGTTTGACATACCAGTGTAGCTCTGGATAATGCTGGATGAGGATGAGAATGTCCAATAATGGGACCAAGAGGAGGAGAGGCTAAGTGTATCCATGCAAGAGCTCAAGAACTGATAGAAAATGATGAACATCACAGAGTGCATGAAAGGTAATCATGACTTGAAAAAGCTGCAGGAATATTTGAGCGCCACGCAGAGGCAGAAACATGAGAGACAGACAAAAGTAGAACCACTCCAGGAGAAAGTAGTGCATATGATCATGCAATTGGAGGACGAAAATAGGAACATGGAACAGACACAAATAGAGGCCGCAACACTGAACCATGAAGAGATCACATTGTAGTCAGTAGAGGCACTGACAAGAAGAGCTGTGCAGGTCCAGGGAAGAGGAAGGGAACTTGCAGACAAGTTCCAAAACCTATAATATGTTCTGCAGGGAGTGTGCAATGCCTAGGTGGCTCGAGAAAAGACACAAGTCAACGTTGGGGGCTTGTTGGGCGCAAGAATATTTTGAGGAAATACCGTTTTTGGAGGATAAAACCTAGAATTGGAAAAAGGCAGCAGGAAGGAAAATAAACACATGTGAGGAAAGTATGCAATGCCTGCATGCAAGAAAACCTAACCACATTAGGGTTAGGGTTTTTGTAGGAGATTGTAATGGATGAGGAGATAAAAACTAATATAAATAAGTACCTAGGAGGTCTAGGTCGGGGTTGCCAAGCTTTGGTCTGTTGAGTCAAGGAAACTATTGTAAGATCAGATACCATTTTTGTAAGTTGTTGAGCTATAGGAGAGTAAGGTATCTATACCTTGAGGGTTATATTATAGGCTGAGGAGCCTGGTGCGATATAGTCAGCCACAAAAAAATCATTGAATCTATTTTGTGATTGTGTTAACCAATTTTTAGTGCACACGATGCCATATATATTGTAGAGCGATAATAAAAGAGCCTGAGAAACTAGATTTTTGTGGATGTATCCCAGGAGGAGCTGAACCATGGTAACACCTGTGGTATGTGATATGTTTATTGCATAATTAATTTATGTAAGTAGTTATTTGATGAACGAATGATTCTGTGAGATCCGTCATATCTTAGATTTGTTAGAATGAATGCATATACTTAATAGATGAATGGATCTTAAGAATAATAGAAAGAGCCACCAAAACAAGGTTTAAGAAGATGAATTGCAATCCCATATCCCCACTCTTTCCTAGACTACAAGCATATGAGCATTGCATTCACCCATAGAACTATCTCAGGTGAGACTGTGTAGTACACTCTGTGTGCTTGGTTGCCTTCTTGTTTACCAGGAGGGCCGATAGTTTTAGAGGGCTTTGTTGGAAGCTTGTTCAGATATGAACCTGGGTCAACCCAAGAAGTAGTTAGAGACGGAGATCAAACAAAACTCATGATGAGAATCCATTTCTCTTGGCTATGCCACCAAGATCCACTACCCTAGTTTAGTGACCAGATAGGTGGTAGTGTCATACCGCTACATGCCCATGGTCATAATAGACTGGATTGTGATGAGACTTCCTATCCATCAACTAATACCTTGAGTGTTTATGTATCTTATGGGTCCCCTTTTCTTACTTATAATATTTTCATTGCTTTCTTGTGGATCCCTGGGCAAAGCATATCAAAGGTTTCAACATTGGATTTTAAATCTTTCCAACTACTTTTACCCTCTGGGCCTTTATCCCCTTCTTCCCACAAGGTAAGGTACAACCCTTCCTAGTGTAGCCAATCCCAATTCCCAAACTAGGATAGGGGAGATGGAGGGAATAAATATGGAAAGTGGTAAGTATGGAGGGAACATGCAATGAATTTTCATAGACCCACCCAGTGGGAACCCATTCTAAAGGTAAATCAACTTACTAGAGCACTATATCACCCTTCCAGGTATGAACGAGGAAAAGAGAATAGTTTCCAAGAAAACGTCATGAAATGAAGACGAATTCAATACAATATGTTCAAGTGCTTCAAAAATCATAGTGATACATAACATGATACCCAAACTCATTACCTCATGGAGAAAGAATCACTGCTACTTTAGGACTAGGTTGGTGGGATGGATATTGCTGTTGGTGATAAGTGGACTTCACTGAAGAAAAGAGGGGCCCTCCGAGGTCATTCTCAATTTGTATGGCTATTGATACTCCATGTCTAGGACTTGTGGGCCTCAAGACATGATCTCCTTAGTTATCCCTAGGCTAGGAGATAACATATGGCTCCAACTCGGGGACATGTGTTCACCGCAGAGTGCATGAGAACCTCAACATCTCTGGTATGATCCATTCTTTCTAAATCTCAACAAAGGATATTAGTAATCCCTAAGGTGGTGATATCACCCCTTGTTCATATATGATATAATAAACAAATAAAGAGAATCTCTAGTCTAGCATATGATCATGAGCATACATATATACATAATGAATCAAGACAATATGAAAATTCAACTACAACTATGCTAACATGATATGAAAATGGTATATACAATGGATACAAATGCCTACCTACCTCTACTTACCTATTGGTTGAATTCTTGGTGTAGTCATATAACCAGTGAAATCATCTTAGAAATACCTCATAATACTTACCTATGTTCTTCATCATAAACCAAAATAATGACAAGTCAAGCACAAAAATAACATGAGTTATATAATGCATCATATCATAGGAAATCATAAAGTCTAGCTCATGGAGGTGGGAGGGAGGGACAAAATTATGCCAAGTTACACTTCTAGGAAAGTGCTCAATCCATCTCAGAAAGGGATTGTGAAAAATCAAAGGCTTAAAAGACTGACTCAAAGAGTTTGAAGGTTGGATACCTTGGACGTCATCACATCCTGAGGTATGGAAAGGGACTAGCAAGAACCTAGAGGATTATTGGATTTTTTTTAAAGTAAATCTCTTAGGGACCTGACCTCCCTAACCCCTCACATAGGTAGAATAATATAATTCCATGTAATAAAGGCCAATATTAATAAGGCCTGATAATAAGGAATAATAAGTCAAATGTAAGAAGACCTAATAGAATCTTCCGCTTCTAGAAGTATCTTCCTCTAGATGGTTATTTTGGATAGATAGATTTAGTATAAATAGAAGTAGAGGGTATGGGAAATCTGGTCGAGGATATTATTGTAATAGAGCTCTTCTCTGATGGAGGTTTCCCCCTCAAAGAGGAAAGTGAACATTTCTATTAGTAATCGAAGTGATCTTTCTGGTGTTATTATGGTATTATTCTGGTATTGTTATGATTATATCATTGTTTCTCTTCCATTTCTAGCTAAAATATTTCTGTTCTGCATACTATTTTATATTTGGAATACTACAAGAGGTATCAGAGCACCTTCCTTGACATAAAATTGTGGGTTAATTTTTTTTTCAATGTAGAGACGTATTCCAACGTCTTAAAGCTATAGATATGTGTCGTTACGTGCATAAACCCACGGTTGGGGAAATACAAGTGGTACCTAAGCACACATCTGTTGGCCGCTCTTGTAACCCCTGTTGGTACCCCTTCGAGTGGTATCACATCAGAAAACACTTGTATATGGATCAAACTAGATCTCCTGAAGCTCTTCATAGATAAATTGATCGACCACTTAACTGCTATAGTGCCACCAAGAACATCACTTGGGAATATATTCTCTAGTACCTGGGTAGTCGGGTAGTACGGCTAAGGGCATAGTCTAGCCTCCTTAGGTGCTGCCCTGAGATATTGTGCCGAGTATTATTATTGGAACCCGCACATATATCAGAGAGATATAGCACAGGGAAAACCCTTGTCTATAGAAACCCTAAATATCCTACCACTGGGGACAGAAACAAAAAAACAGAACATACAAGATCTATTGCTGCGCAACTGTTCCTTCTGCATCTTGGTTTCCAAATTAGTACACATTTCTTCTTGTTAAGAATTTTGGAATTTCGTCACTATAGTATTATTCCCATCAACTGACTTATTTGGGACATATCCCACTGGGTTCCTCGCTTTTCCTTGATTCCAATGATACCTATCATTTTTAACACAATTTTTTTTGTGGACCCGACCCGTCTTCGACACCCTTATTTGGATCCTATCCATTTGGATCCCCATTTTCGCCCTGATCATAGTGGTACCTATCATTTGACACCCTTTTTCTCTGTGGTGCCACCAACCCCTCCAGACCCTTTTGTTTCCCCTATACCATTGGCCTACGCATTTGTTCAAATGACTACCACATGAGCCCAAGAACTAACTTCCTTCATTGCTAACAACCACTAGAACAAGGAAGACATCAAGACTATCAGTGACAACCTTAGATCAATCAATTCAACTATTGAGATCCTCAAGGAACAATTTTCTTACATCAAAGACCTCAAATAACACTTCCTGTGCCATTCCCAAACCCCTTCCTCTTCTGAACAACCATCTTATCAGGATGACCACGAATCTTCCCATTACCAAGGCCCTCATACTACCCACTTTTCTTGATACCTCCACCCTCCCAAAATTGAGGTGAAAAAATTTGATGGATCAGATCCTACAGCCTGGGTCACCCAAATGGAAAATTATTTCTCTTTGCATGGCATTACTGATGATTTAGCCAAGCATTTTTATGGTGTCCTACATCTGGATCTGAAACAATGACAATGGAGGCAATGGAGAAAAAAGGCACACCAATGGTATCTTTCTTGGACACAGTTTGTGGACGAACTTTATGACCACTTTGACTCTGACACCCACCATTTAGGCCATTTGACCAAGTTAAAGCAATATGGGATAGTGGAAGACTTTATTGTCACATTTGAGTACTTGGCTTTTAGAACGAAGGGCATGTTAGATTCTTTCTTTAGGGAATTCTTTATCAGTGGCATCAAAGATGAAATTCATTCCCATGTTTGCATGGCACATCGCCATACTTGGTTGGAAGATACTCAACGAGCCAAGGAATCCCAGTAGATTGTATGCTCCCAGACACACAAACCCTCCTTTCCTCCTCTCCCTAAACCCACCAATTTTTCACCTCCTGTAACTCCCCTTAAGATCCAAAAATTAACTAGGGATGAAATGGATGAACGTTAACTCAAGGGTCTTTGTTATAATTGTGATGAAAAATATTTTCCCGGGCACAAGTGTAAGGAACAAAAGATTTTTATGGATGTGATTGAGGATGTTTCTGAAGAAGATGTTGTTGTTATGCATGTGAAGGAACTACCACCACCATATGACCTTACCCCACCCTCTAACCCACCATACGTTGACCCGATGATTTCACTTAATGCCCCCACTAACTTCTCTTCTCCCCAGAATCTCAAATTAATTGGTTATATAAAAAATAGGAAATTCATCATCCTTATGCAAAGTTGTAGAACCCATAACTTTATTCATCGCTGCATTTCCCAAGAATTCAATTGTTACATCCGTGTAGTTAATAATTTTCAAATCATGATTGCTAATGGTGGTTCCATGAAATGTGGGGGACGATGTGAAAATGTGTGACTCCAAATTGGTCAGTATCACTTGAATTCCCATATGTTTTCTATAGACATGGGTGGTTGTGACATTATTCTTGGTGCATAATGGTTACACACTCTAGGCCCCATTCTCATGGATTTTAAGGACTTAACCATGCAATTCCAACAAGAGGGACAACATTATAAATTTCAAGGCATCACAACAAGATCCCTTGATATAATCAATTCCCATCGCATGGAAAATCTCCTCAAAAAAGGTCATTTGGGAATTATATCCCAACACCACTCCATTCATGCTGTTGAGACACCTTATGTGCATCCTGACCTCCAATCTATCCTCTCCTACCACCAAATTGTTTTTACTACCCCCAAAGAACTTCCCCCTTCCAGTGGAGTCCATGATCATTCCATCCCTCTCATCTCGAGAATTCTTCTTCCTAATGTTTGGCCTTATCGTCATCCCTTTTACTAGAAGAATGAAATTGAAAACATTGTTCATGAATTACTATAAGCCAGTGTTATTCATCCCAATACTAGATCCTACTCTTCCCTTGTGGTCATGGTACTCAAGAAAGAAGGTACTTGGTGCATGTGTCCTAATTTCCATACCCTTAACAAACTCACAATCAAAGACAAATTCCTCATTCCTATCATTGATGACCTCTTGGATGAATTGAGTGGTGCTCAGTACTTCACCAAATTGGATCTACGTTCTAGCTACCACCAGATCCATATGAAAGAAGAAGACATTCCCAAGACTACATTTCACACTCAGGAGGGTCATTATTAATTATTGGTAATTCCCTTTGGATTGTGTAATTCTCCTTCCACTTTCCAAAGTCCTATGAATCATGTCTTCCGTCCTTTTCTTCGTAATTTTGTCTTAGTTTTATTTGATGATATTCTCATCTATAGTAAAACTTGGCCATCCCATCTCTCCCATGTGAATCAAGTTCTCCATCTACTCTCTAAGCACCAACTTTTCCTCAAACAATATAAATGTGCCTTTGGTGCCTCATAAGTGGAATACCTGGGTCATATTGTCGGCAATGATGGTGTCTGAGTGGATCCTAAGAAAATTGAATCTATGAAAGATTGGCCTTGCCCTAAAACTCTTAAGAGATTGCGTGGTTTTCTGTGTTTAACGGGCTATTATATAAAGTTTGTTCAGAATTATGGAAAGATTTCAACTCCTCTCACTTCCCTTCTTAAAAAGAATGATTTCACTTGGAATTCAGCTGCGGAACATGCCTTCCAAGCCTTAAAAGATGCTATGTGTTCGACCCATGTCCTAGCACTCCCAAAATCCATAAAGACATTCATATGGGAATGTGATGCTTATGGGAAAGGAATTAGAGTTGTCCTCATGCAAGACGGAAGGCCCTTGGCATTCACTAGAAAAAAACTTTCAGAGCAACATTTCGGTCAATCCATTTATGAAAAGGAAATGTTATCTATTCTGCATGGTGTGAATATTTGGCATCCTTATTTATTGGGTCAATGATTCCAAATCAAAACTCATCATCAGAGTCTCAAGTATTTTCTGGAACAACAAATTTCATTCCTGATGCAATAAAAATGGGTAACCAAGCTATTTGGATATGATTATGAGATCATTTACAAGAAGGGAAAGGAAAATATAGTGGCCGTCAATAGGGTGGAATTTAAAGAAATCCAAAAATTACCCATGTGATCTTCGGCCTTAACCCCATCATTACCAATGAATCTAGGGAGACAATTTTCATACCTCAGAGGCATTTGTCGAGCGTAACCCAAAATTTCACTCATATCCAAGGGTTTAAAATTACCTGGGTCCCATTGAGAAGACATGGTTGGCTTTATAATTAGTGGATTCACCAGGTAATATTTGAAAAATGAAATTCTTTGAGAAAAAGGATTACCAAAAATTTGTTGTTCAAGGAAAATTGACTCAATGTTCCTTGGCAACGACACCAAAAATGTTATCGCAGAATATCTACTTTCCCAATTCCCAACACAAGTAAGGGATATTGGCATAACAAAAATGATATCCTATCACTGTCACCTTAATAGGAAATCCCCACTTTTTAGGGATAGGCAAGGTCTACCCCAGGGGAGGTGTCCCCGGTAACCTAAAGTGTTGGAAAATTAGGGTTATGGTAAGGATATATTTCCCCCTTTCATTGGTTACCAAAGTAATTAAGTCTGTGTATAAAAAATGAGGTTAATGAAGTGCTTGATGTACCTGCTCGGAACAAGACAAGCATATACAATAATCCCAAGTACAAATATGATAATAATACCTCAGTAGACAATAGACAATGACAATAAGTGCTAGTCGATATGAAATTGTAGCAGTCAATAAGTTTAAAATAACAATTTATAAAATGTAATAGCTTCAACAAATACTCCTCAAAAAATCTTGAAAAGACAATGAAAAGATAGCATTAACTATGTAGAATGATAATAACTTGTCACAAGCAATTTCTAAAATGATTAGCTAACAATTAATGTTGAGTATGCAAAAAAATTTCTGCAATTAGATGGCTGTAGAAAACATTTATAACATCAACAAATAAATTGGTGACCTATGCTAAACAAGGGTTAGAGATAGTTAGTAAAAACTTAGGATAAAAGTGTTTGACTGTTTGATCAATCCTTCAACAAGAGAGAAGCAAGAAATAATGTCTTTTTAGGGCTTATGGAGTCAAAGTGGATGACTTCTTATAAGGCTGCAAATCAATTTATGATAATGCACAAAATTATAAGAGGGAAAATGCATAGGAGAAGTAGTAACTTAAGTCCCCCTATGCATTGAACTCAAGAGACAAGATTCTAGGGTGTAGGAAATTCTAGGTCCTAGCATCTTGCTATCCTTAGGCTTCTTATGGAGTAAAACTTATGCAAAGATAACTAAGTCAAAATCCTTAGAGTGCTAGAAATTTAGGGCTCTTGGGTTTCACTAGTTACTAGATCAATTCAATGAAAATCTTGGAAAATAGAAAGTAAGAAAGTAGCAATTTAAGTTCTTTACTTCAAACATTAAGTATAACATGCAATTTCATAATCTTGTATGAGAAAATAAAACCATACAACAAACCATTCAATAGAAGACAAAAATGCAGATTTTACTTGCACCAAGAATAATCATGAGAATACCATGCAAGATCACCATAAAAACTTTCAAGATTGATCCAAGTTGAAAAAAATAGCCTTATACAAGAGTGAGCCTCACAATTTTAGCCAATATCCCTCACCAGGGCGCAAATTTCAGACCTCTTGTATTGTATGACAAGTTGTGATGTCTAAAATGAAAGTATTTTAAGCTTATTTATACAAAACTTTGACCTTTAATTAACTTTACATAAAAAATAAGGCCGACCTGGCCAATTTACAATAAAATTCAAATTTGACATAATTAAAAATAATTTTCATCTAAAGACACCTCCAAATGTGGCATCATTCTATTCTAGGGTGACATGAGGCCTAGAAGTGGAATGTTGAGCTGAAACCGTGGGGCGCTTGGCCTCCAGAATCACAGATGATGCCTACATGTGCCACCAAGCTCATAAATGCCTCCAAAATGAAACTCTATCTCAAGATGATGTCTAGGGATATGATGGTGACTTCTAGGGCCTTCAAGGTCTAACATATATGAGGAAGAGCAAGGTCCCCATGGGTCTAGGTCTGCCAAGGTGCCTCCAAAGGAAACATCCCTTTTTTTCCTGGTGCAAGTCTTTAATTTATTCTTACCCTTGGTTGGGGTTGAAACATCTATCTGTGGGATTTAAACCACCATGAAGGTCCAAGCTAATCATTCCCTCATGTGTACCTATCCACTGAGTAAGGCCTTGCATCAACAATAAGTACGCTCTCCAAGGGTTCATAAGTCAGAAGGATCATAGCATGTAAATCACATCCAGTAATTAAATTAGCCAAACATGTGCATCAAACCCCCCTTAACCCAAACAAATGCTCAAAGACATTATGCAATTTGACATGTTAGGCTTGGAGAAGGTCTCAGGGTGTCCTATTGGGCTAATCTCTCTTTAGTTTGGGGTGTTTGCTAGGTGGGATCTAATCCAAGTCATGTAAGTGTATGAGGTGGCATAAGTAAGTGTTTGGGCATGGGGTGCATGTAATAAAATGGAAATGTAAAGTCTTACCTATGGGTTCCTTTGTAGAGGGCGAGATACACCTTGTCATAAATGCAATTGTTTCCTAGCCCTTTCATTGCCTTTTATTCTTAAATTTATTTCTTTTGAACTTTTTCTTTTGTGTTTCAAAGGAATATTTGAGGGCCGCTGTCCTGGCTTGATTACTAGAGGTGACAATGTTATCCACAACATTTCACGAAAATGAGAAGGTTGGCTCATGATGAGACCCTGTTTCTCTTGGTTATGCCACAAAGAGCACTACCCTAGTTTTGTGACCAACTAGATGGTAGTGCCATACCGCTACATGCCCAGGGTCATAATAGGCCAACTCGTGATGAGACCTCATATCCATCAAATAATACCTTGAGTGTTTATGTATCTTATGGGTCCCCTTTTTTTACTGTAAATATTTTCACTTCTTTTTCAGGGATCCCTGGGCGTAGCATCTCAAATGTTTCAACATTGGCCTTTAACTCTTGCTAGCTACTTTTACCCTCTAGGCCTTTAACCTCTTATTCCCACAAGGTAAGGTACAACCCTTCCTAATGTAGCCAATCCCAATGCCCAAATAGGGATATGGGAGATGGAAGGAATATAGATGGAAATTGGTAAGTATGGAGGGAACAAATGATGACTTTTTATAGACCCACCCAGTTGCAACCCATCCTAAAGGGAAATCAACTTACTAGAGAAGCATGTTAGCCTTCCAGGTATGAATGAGGAAAAGATAATAATTTCCAAGAAAACATCATGAAATGAAGAAGGATTCAATACAACATGTTCAAGTGCTTCAAAAATCAGAGTGATACATACAATGATACCTGAAATCATTACCTCATGGAGCAATAATCACCGCTACTTTAGGACTAGGTTGGTGGGATGGATACTGCTGCTGGTGATAAGTGGGCTGCACTGAAGAAAAGAGGGGCCCTCTGGGGCCATGCTCAAGTCGTCTGGCTATCGGTACTCCATGTCTAGGACCTGTGGACCTTGAGATGTGATCTCCTTCTTGGCACACGGGTAGATCCAGGGTTCAACGTTTCAACAACGCACCAAAAAAACCCTAACTACTAGCCCTTTCGGCAACACCTGCGAAGCAGATGAAGTATCACCCGAGGTAGAGGCAGGGGGGGTTACAGGACTCAAGTGTCTACGACCTAGCTGGGACACAGATCTATGATTAAACACTTCAACATAACACTTATCCAATAGTATGCATTTGGTTATGATTCTTATTCATATCGCAGATTAACCCTAATTGTAGATCAACACAGTAGTAATCAATATTAAACACATCTAAACATTCAACACATAGAATCATAGCATATATAGAATTTATTCATATATCAAGCACTGAGCATCAATGAATCTACCTATCATACATCTAGAACAATGCACTAAGAAAATATAAACTTAACCATCATTAACACATAACACAAATCACAGTAACACATGATATATGTGGTTCACCCCAGTATGGGGCTAGGTCCACCAACTCTTCTTCTTCTTTATTAGCTTCTTTCAATCTTCTTATATGCAAGAAGCCACAAATCCAACTCTGCAAAGGACAAGATATATGTGCACACCTCGCTAGATCCTCCTTCCCTAAATTAGATCAAGGCACCAAGCCTTACACTATCTGTGCACAAAGCACTTACAAAACACTTGCACTTAGATCTGTAAGTCTTAACTCATTCGTGCACAAAGCCAACTAGCCAAGCACTAAGCTGATCAATGGCTAGTAACCAACTAACACCTTCACTTAGATCACCTAGATACTTATTTATACATTACAAAAAGGAGCCTAATGTTATAACCCTAAATTGAACCACACATGCTTACCTGGCATCAAGCCAACTCATATCCCTTCATTGCCAAAACATCTGCTGAACAACTCTTTGGAAATCCTATTGTGTCAAGGCCCACGTGCCCTAACCCATTACTGCATGTGTATGCACGCTGGTTGGCTCACTACAGCCTGTGTGTACCTAACAAAGCATGAAAAAAGGAAAGTTGCCAACGAAACAAAAAGCTATGGGTCAGTTAACTGAAATTCCCAGCCATGCATGGCCGAGGGTTCATCCAAAACCCTAGCTCCTTATAGCCTATAAAATAAGGGGTAGGGGTACCATTTGAAGGAGGAAAAAATATAGCGAAGAAACTATGCCCATTTGTGTAATCCATTGTCCCAACCCTTTAGCCTTTCCTCATGCCAAAGGAGATTTAGCCTTTCCTAGGATCAGGATCAAGGAGCGGTGGCCGGTCTCGACTTTGATTGTAAGTTGATTCATTTTTCGAATAATAAAAGAATACTTTTCCCATCCCAATGCATGAGTTACCTATGGTTTGGTGAATTTATGCTTAATTTCTAACCCTCAAGTAGAAAAGTAGCATGCATGCATAGTTTTTTGTTTTGATTGCAGGTTATCTTTGGAAGGAGCAGCGCAAGAATGTGGTCAAAGCACAACGAAGAATCTACGTTGAATGCCAGAGACAAGGTTAGTAGTCATTCTCCATGCATGTATTGTGAAAGAGGGGTTTAAGTTTCGGGTTGTAGGTTAAAAAGTAATTTATTTACGGTCAAAATCTGCATGCAAGTCTGACCCTAGTTTGCTAGTCCGTAGGGTATTTTTCCCAACAACACCTAAGCATGGGTAAACCCATGGGTCGAAATCTAGATGGCACTGAACTGCTGCTGAACTACACACTGCTCCTATGACCTCTTCATCTTCTCAACTACCATAAGATGCTTCAACTACGCTTTCATATTCGAATCCTACTGCTTCACCTCCTAGAGCTGTGCCTCCAATCTCCTCAACTACGGGTCTTCCATAAGGCGCTCATAGGTCTGATCACTTCCGTCACTGAGTTTCTTACATTTTGTAGTCAACACCCTGATTATTTTTGCTGTGGTCCTGACAGTTTCTTCCCGTTGATCTCGTACATCTTGCAGAGTGCTAGGCACTGCTTGAAGTTATAGCTCTTCTACTCATGCCTGAAGCTGCTGAATGGCCTCAGCAAGCCTCCCCACTTGGCTCTTGGTTGCCTCTTCTTCCATCTATGCCAAGCCCAACATAGAGAGAAGTGCTCTAGTCACTACCTCTTTGACCACAATCTTCTATGTAAGCAACTCATATTTATCTTTCTGGATTTTCTCTTTGTCCTCTTCGAACTTTTCCCGAAGGTCCTTTGTCTCTTGCTGTGCAACCCGAAGTTTCTCTAAGGCCTCCTCCTTTTCTTGCTTCAAGGCCTTTGTGGCCTGCTCCTTCTCTTCCTAAACTAGATGAAGTCAGGTCTCTATTGCATCTGCTAATATGCATAGGGGGGGTAGGATCATCCCCCAATTCTCCACTTTCTGTTGAGGATGACACAATAGACACTGCGCGACTAAACTAGATAGATTGTTGGATGTCTTTCAGTTCTTTCTCAATCCTATCATACCATGTTTCTTGTTTGGCTTCATGTCTCTACAGGATATCCTATGAAGCATATTCTATAGCTATGATAATGAGATGGATATCATCCATTGTGAGCACGTTCTGCGACTGAGGCTTAGTGGCTCGGGATTTCTTTCGCTCGGAGGGTTTCTGCAGAGAACCCTTCCTTTTATTTGATGTCTCGGTTTCTATAAGGGGTTCCTTTGGTGGTGTTACTTCACCCTCTTCTTTCTTGTCTTCTTCCCCTTCCTCATCTTGTTTTACTTCATCACGTCCTCCTCCTGCAGGTGATTCAGACACAGTTTCCTCCGATGCGCTGTTTTTTTCCTCACTGTCTATGTCCCGCACTTCCTCCTTTTTATTCTTTTTCTTTGTGCTGCTTGGTTCGTCATACTCGTTCTGGGTGACCAAAGGGATTCCGATGATGTCGATGTCTGAAATATTTGTCTGCTCGACTGGTACAAGGAATTCGGCGGGCCATTCCTTGGTTATTTCCTCCATGTCTTCATCAATTAAATTGTAATAGGACTGCAACTCCTCCTTGCTTTTGTCCTTGCACGCAGTGATGTAAATGAAGTGTCTATCTGCACAGAACTTCACTAGCAGCCTGTATGTATGCAAGGTGTTCAGGGTCATTCGAGGGAATGATTCAATGGTGCACTTGAGTTGTAAGTAATAAGTGTGGAACACCGCATTTGATTTCCATTTCTTTTCCATTTCGCTTGTATACCTTAATGTGGTGAACCTTGCAGCCAATGGTTTTGATGGCTTAACTTCCTGGAATGTCGCTCCCTCTGGCATATCCCAAGTGAAAAATGCTATTAATATCAACAACCAACTAAAGTGGATTTTGTAGCCTTGGTCCTATGCTTCGCGACAGTCCTTCTCCAACTTGTTGACGTGGTATCTCGCCCAGTTCATCTGCATCCCTTTGACACACTTCCCTGTGAGGTTGACTACAAAGCCTATTACTTGC
>JZKD02S1900053.1:97386-111781 GCA_000966675.3 Picea glauca
AATTGAGCATATATAGTGCGTGGCTATCTTTGAAACAAAAGACTTCCCTGGGTTGATAATTTATGTTTCACTTGGTTGTTTAAAATTAATTAAGCAATTATAGTGACCAACAGTCCTATGCTTCGCGACAGTCCTTCTCCAACTTGTTGACGTGGTATCTCGCCCAGTTCATCTGCATCCCTTTGACACACTTCCCTGTGAGGTTGACTACAAAGCCTATTACTTGCGTAGGGTAGTTCTTTCTGATGAGATGCCCACTATCAACTGACAAGCTATGAAAATTGCACCATCCTGGATGGAGGCTACCTTGTAGCCTCGCTTCCCTTTCTCCACATCACCATACGCCTCCTTGATGCATTGCGCCAAAGAGCGATCTGACGTCTTCCCTGGGTAGAATTTCTAAGGGTTTGGTCCCTACATGCTTAATCCAGTGACTATGTGGATCAACGCCGGATCCATAGTGATGCGCCTATCCAACCAAATATACCTACCATGGTAGCATGACAGGAGGATTTTAATGGACGTGTTAACCTCCTGATGTCTGTCAAAGTGGGGGATCTTCATGACGTTCAAGATTGTCGATCTTGCAATCTCCTTGATACATGGATGTGGAACTATATTGGGATTCTTCCCATTCGTCTTTGTCAGGTAGCAATGCGATGCCAACATCGCATAATTATTTCTGTCGCCGAGGTTCAAATCACTTATCTTTAGAGCTGGGATCAGTCCCAACTGTGGTCCTACTACACGTATCCCTTTCGGGAGGTACACAGTGATGAGTGTGTACTTGAAATACCTCGAGACACTATCACGACTAACCGTGCTAGCCAAGGGAGGGATATAGTCGGGCAAGATTGAAGAGATCTACTTTGCATTTGCCAGATCGTTGCGGTGCTTGCTTCTCTTCTCTGTCACAGTTTAGGATGACACATATCGACGTCCAGTCGAGGGGGATGCTTGAAACCCACCCATCGACGATGCTTGTATACCTGCGGACATAAATTTCCTAGCCATAAGGTCGATCAAGATCTCTTCTACGGATTTCTCAATTGCGCTAAGGTCGCCCGACATGCACGTTCATAATCAAATAGCTTGGGTAGGTGAATGGACACTCAAGGTAATCGAATAAGTGGTGAGGTCTTAGACATCACAACGCGGTATGCAATCACTTCTTTGCTAGATCAAATATCTCAATTTGAAAAATTGGTCCTGGTGCAGCATTCGATGAGTCGAACTGCCTTAATCAATAAGCAATGTCATAACAGATTCCTTCAACAAGTTGAAATTCCTTAATCAATACGAATCCATCTGTTATGGCACAATCTCAATGGTCCAATGGAAATATTTCTGGCAATAACTGCTTTTCTAACCATTTCATAGAGTCGTTCTAATGGTCGAGACACCTCCAACGGTCATATAGCTTCACCGTGGTGAAGTGCCATTCTGTGTAGTTCTGCTATCCCGACGAGGTTCAAGTTCTGCAAGCCTACCTTCTGCGAAGTCTCCTCTGGAAATTCCTATAGTCTTTCTAACTTTTCTTTCTTCTTGTTGAGATTTCTTGCCTTCTTCCCTATGATCTCAGTCATGGGGTTCCTCTTTCAATTCTTGTTCTTATCTTCTCTTAGTGTAGTAAGTTCACATTGTTGAGGGTCTTTCAAAGGGTTCAAATGTAATACCTCTTCTATTACTATTTCTAGGGTAGGTGTTCTTCTATCCTGTATGGACAAGTTTTTCAAGCCTTCCTGTGTTCTTTCAACTTCGACAGCTAAGTCTCTACCCCTTAGTTGCTTCGACTTGTCCTCTTGTTCTTGTACTATTCGCTCTATTTTATTGGCTATGAAGTCCCTTAATTCTTTCTTTTTCTGTTCTGTATCTTCTTCCTCTACTTTCCTCTGGATATGATCTTTCTCAATCCAAGTCTTTCCTAACAGAAGTGAAAAAGGGGTGATGTTCTCAAAAAATTTAATGACTTTGAATTCTTCTTCGGTCGATGTTCCATGGGAACTCATAGGTACATTAGTAACTCTTTCACATAGGGTTATCATCTTTCTTTTGAATAATCATATCCTTCCCAATGAAGGAATCATAACAGGCTTTCCCAAAATTTCCCAAGTGCTTTCTGACATGATATTCACTTGTGTTTCCTCATCCAGAACACAGTCTATGTCGAAGTCTCCTATTCTTGTTTCTATGCACTTCTTTTCTTTTAAGATCTCTGGTAAACTGATATCTCTGTGATCATTGAGTGTTTCTTTCAGCTGTAATAACATAATCTCTTATTCTTTCTAGTTTTCTAACATATCCTTAGTTTCTTGACCTTCTTCATAGTTTTCTTATATCAGGTTCATCTTTTCAACTTTAGCAATCATTCTAGGGAAATCCAAAACCTCATGACCAACAACTTTACAACAAATACAAATAGGACCTGTACTAGGGAATTCCTTAGCAAGATGCCCTGATATTCTACAATTATAACACAATGTCAGTCCTCTCTTTCTCTTAAATGATCCCCAACCTTTTCTGTACTGCGCACTAGGATCACAGTGATGGGCCTGCAAAACATTCTTTCTAGGGTCCTGCATCCACTTGTTAGTCCAAAAATTCTTTCTATGCATAGGAATAAAATATCTTTCACTATCTCTATCAAATTTATTCAGATCGAATCTGATTTCTTCTAGCTGTGCCCTAGTTTTCAGACTAGGAAATTTTTTGTCAAACATACCTAGATCCATACTTTTGAAGAAAAAATTTCCACTTATATTACCTTTACCAGAGCACAAAGATTTAAGATCTTACCTCTTTTCTTCAGATCGAGCTTCTCTTTTAGCATAGATCTTCACAATTCAAGTAGAATATTGTGCATTACAACAATAAATCTACGCACAAAGATTTTTCTTTTCTTCAGTTCCCAAAAATCACAATTTCAGGTCCCGACAATGGAACCATTTGTTGGCACATGGGAAGACCCAGGGTTCAATGCTTCAACATCGCACCAACAAAACCCTAACTACCAGCCCTTTTGGCAACACCTGTGAAGCAAATGAAGTCTCACCCGAGGTAGGGGCAGGGGGGGTTGCATGACTCAAGTGTCTACAACCTAGCTGGGACATAGATCTATGATTATAGACTTCAACATAGCACTTAGCCAATAGTATGCATTCGATTATGATTTTTATTCATATCCCAGATTAACCCTAATTGCATATCAATGTAGTAGTAATCAATATTAAACACATCTAAGCATTCAACACATATCATTAGAGCAGATCTAGCATTTATTCATACATCAAGCACTGAGCATCAATGAATCTACCTATCATACATCCAGAACAATTCACTAAGAAAATATAAACTTAACTATCATTAACACATAGCACATAGCACAAAGCACAATAACACAAGATATACGTGGTTCACCCCAATGTGGGGCTACGTCCACCAACTCTTATTCTTCTTTATTAGCTTCTTCCAATCTTCTTACATGCAACAAGCCACAGATCCAACTCTGCAAAGGATAGGAGATCTGCGCGCACCTCGCCAGATCCTCCTTCCCCAAATTAGATCAAGGCACCAAGACTTACACCGTCTATGCACAAAGCACTTACAAAACACTTTCACTTAGCTCTGCAAGTCTTAACTCATTCGTGCACAAAGTCAACTAGCCAAGAACTAAGACGATCAATGGCTAGTAGCCAACTAACACCTTCACATACATCACCTAGCTATTTATTTATACATTAACAAAAGGGGCCTAAGCATGGGTAAACCCATGGGCCGACATCCCATACCCATTACATAAACCCTAAAAGCCCAAAAATCCCTCAAAATGGGCGAGATCCAGTGATCTCCGCTTCGCCTGAGAGCTCCATTTTCGACCATCCTGTCAAAGTCCCAAAAATGGTCAAACATGACCAGTGTTTCCTCAAAACCTGGTCAAGGGCCAACACTCCTTAGTTATCTCTAGACTAGGGGATAAAATTTGGCTCCAACTCAGGGACATGTGCTCATCGTAGAGTGCATGGGAGCCTCAACATCTCTGGTATGACCTGTTCCTGGTAAATATCAACAAAGGATATTAGTAATCCCTAGGGTGGTGATATCACCCCTTGTTCATATATGATATGATAAATAAATAAAGAGCATCTCTAGTCTAGCATATGATCATCAACATACATATATACATAATGAATCAAGACAATATGAAAATGCAACTACAACTATGCTAACATGATATGCAAATAGTATATACAATGGATGAAAATGCCTACCTACCTCTACTTACCTATTGGTTGAATGCTATGTGTAGTGATATAACCAGTGAAACCATCCTAGAAATACCTCATAATACCTGTTCTATGCTTCATCATAAACCAAAAGAATGACAAGTCAAGGAAAAAAATAACATGAGTTAGAGCATGCATCATATCATAGGAAATCATAAAGTCTAGCTCATGGAGGTGGGAGGGAGGGACAAAATTGTTCCAAGTTACACTTCTAGGAAAGTGCTCAATCCATCTTAGAAAGGGATCGTTGTAATATCCCTAGGTCGAACCCAATTGTAAATGTAAAATGAAAATTTATGTAAACTGGTGAGCTGTTTGACATCATTTTTGTATGCACCTTCCATGGTATAGTGCGTGCATGCATTGCGTAGTAAAATGATGAAGTTTGCACATTCCAAGATACCACGCGCAACAACTTAAGTGCACATTATTTTGAGGCTAGGGAGCCTTTGTGTATATGATGTGTTTTATAGGTTGGTGAGCCAGTTTTGTGATGATTAGGCCGAAGAGCCTAGATGTTAAAGGTCAGTGAACCTATTTTTGTATATGTCTCATCATTAATATAAATACATCGCTGCGCGCAGAACAACCACAATAAAAGAGTATGGGGGACTAAACTCCACTAGTTAATGAAAGGGGGGGCTAAAAGTTAACAAAAAAGGGCTAAGCTAGGGAGCTTCAGCCAAAAAAAATATTATATTAATATTTATTAAGTATAAAGTATGGATAATTATTTTATCCTAATTTCTAAGGTTGGGACAAGTGGGCCAAAGTGGCTCCCAACATGAAAAGTGTCAATTTGGGGACATGGATACATATAGTTTGGACTTAGTTCATTTTTTGGGGGGGGATTCCATATTGAGTCATCCATTCAATCATTCCGGGGAGGATTTTTACTCACTCAGTCAGTTTTCCTCCGTATATTCATGTCACTGTACCTGAACATGTATTCATATCCATACCTATTGGTGTACCTGGTTAGCTTGGGAGCTGGACCGAAGAAGCGAGTTGTCTGTCCCATGGGATATTGAAGAGGTGGGTTGCCAAGCCCATAAGAAATTTCTCTCTGAGTGAGAGAATTGCTGGGAATTGATTTCTTGAAGGTGGTAAACTACAACTATAGGGCTCTGAGACTTCATGTCCGGCATGTTACTGAAGCCCAGAAAGGAAGTGGGGAAGCCAAAGGACTCTTGAGTAGAGAAGGGGCACACTTCCTGGGGTGGGACAGACATGTGGGGAATGAGGGACTGTAGGCTGCTAGTTTGAGTTGGCACCTGTGATAGAGTATTTCATGTTGTCTATGACCCATTAGCCTCGTTAGGAATCCCTTTACCTGGGTGGATTTTAGTCCCAACTCGGGGGTGACCCACCGCTGAGAGTGATGAGTAGTGTGGCCTAAGGCTGGGAGGTTCGTGGAAGGTTTGCATGTAGTTGGTGATATTCTTACCAAGATAAGTGTCAATTGTGTGTTAATTTATATGTTGCATTATTATTTATGTTTTATATTTATGGGCAATTCATGTCTATGCTGCATGTCTATGCTTACTTTCATTTCTGTATGAATCTGTGCATTTACAATATGTATTTGTCTATTTATGATTTATGTATAAAGTTCAACAAAAATTCTGTGTGTATATTTTTAATTGCATGCAGTTTGAAAAACAATTATGTGGCATAGCTCAGTTGGGTGCTGGGTATGTTATAGTATGTTGAGAAGAGAATGAAAGCATTTTCTGTAGTAGCATGGCCTGACATGGGTGGCCGAGGATGTTACAACCGTGAAAAATTAAAGGCTCAAAAGACTGACTCAAAGAGTCTGAAGGTTGGATACCTTGGACATCATCACATCTTGAGGTCTAGGAAAGGAATAACATGAACCTAGAGGATGATTGGACTTATAATAAGGATGCAAATCAATTTATGATAATGCACAAAAGTATAAGAGGGAAAATGCATAGGAGAAGTAGTAACTTAAGTCCCCCTACACATTGACCTCAAGAGACAAGATGCTAGGGTGTAGGAAATTTCCTGTTGTCTATGACCCATTAGCCTCGTTAGGAATCCCTTTACCTGGGTGGAGTTTAGTCCCAACTCGGGGGTGACCCACCGATGAGAGTGGTGAGCAGTGTGGCCTAAGGCTGGGAGGTTCATGGAAGGTCTGCACGTAGTTGGTGATATTATTACCAAGATAAGTGTCAATTATGTGTTAATTTATATGTTGCATTATTATTTATGTTTTATATTTATGGGCACTTCATGTATCTCCTGCATGTCTATGCTTACTTTCATTTCTGTATGAATCTGTGCATTTACAATATGTATTTGTCTATTTATGATTTATGCATAAAGTTCAATAAGAATTCTGTGTGTATATTTTTAATTGCATGCAGTTCGAATTTTTTTTATGTGGCATAGCTCAGTTGGGTGATGGGTATGTTATAGTATGTTGAGCAGAGAATGAAAGTGTTTTCTGTAGTATCATGGCCCGACATGGGTGGCCGAGGATGTTACAACTGTGAAAAATTAAAGGCTCAAAAGACTGACTCAAAGAGTCTGAAGGTTGGATACCTTGGACATCATCACATATTGAGGTCTAGGAAAGGACTAACATGAACCTAGAAGGTGATTGGACTTATAATAAGGATGCAAATCAATTTATGATAATGCACAAAAGTATAAGAGGGAAAATGCACAGGAGAAGTACTAACTTAAGTCCCCCTACACATTGACCTCAAGAGACAAGATGCTAGGGTGTAGGAAATTCTAGGTCCTAATGTATTTCTCCCCTTAGGATTCTTAGGGAGTAAAACTTATGAAAATATAACTAATTCAAAATTATTAGAGTGTTAGCAATTTAGGGTTCTAGGGTTTCACTAGTTACTAGATCAATTCAATGAAAAGCTTGGAAAATAGAAAGTAATAAAGTAGAAATTTAAGTTCCTTACTCCAAGCATTAAGTATAACATGAAATTTCATAATCTTGTATGAGCAAATAAAACCATACAACAAACCATTCAATAGATGACAAAAATGTAGATTTTACTTACTTGAACCAAGAATAATCATGAGAATACCATGCAAAATCACCATAAAAACTTTCAAGATTGATCCAAGTTGCAAAAAATAGCCTTACAAAAGAGTGAGCCTCACAATTTCAGCCAATATCCCTCACTAGGGAGAAAATTTCAGACCTCTTGTCTTGTTTGACAAGTTGTGATGTCTAAAATGAAAGTACTTTATGCTTATTTATACAAAACTTGGACCTTTAATTAACTTTAGGTTAAAAATAAGGCCGACCTGGCCAATTTACAATAAAATTAAAATTTGACATAATTAAAAATAATTTGCATCTAAAGACAACTCCAAGGGTGATGTCATTCCCTTCTAAGGTGATGTTGAGGTCTAAAAGTGGATCAATGAGCTAAAAATGTGGGGCGCTTGGACTCCAGAAGCCCCAGATGATGCCCACACGTGCCACTAAGCTCATAAATTCCTCCAAAATGGAACCCTAGCTCTGCATGATGTCTAGGGATATGATGGTGATGTTTAGGGCCCTCAAGGGATAACGTCCATGTCGAAGAGAAAGTTCCCCCTGGGTCTAGGTCTGTGAGGGTGCCTCCAAAGGTAGAGCCCTTCTTTTTCCTGGTGCAAGTATTTAATTTCTTCTTACCCTTGGTTGGGGTTGCAACATCCATATGTTGGATTTAAATGCCATGAAGGTTTGAGCTAATCATTCCCTCATGTGTATCTTCCCACCGGGAAAGGTCTTGCATCAAAAACAAGTACGCCCTATGGGGTTTCTTAAGTCATAGGGATCATAGCATGTAAATCACATCCAATAATTAAATTACCCAAACATGTGGAGTTTGGGGTGTTTCCTAGGTGGAATCTAATCCAAGTCATGTAAGTGTATGAGGTGGTATGGGTGAGTGCTTGGGCATGGGGTGCATGTAATAATAGGGAAATGTAAATTCTTACCTGTGGGTGCCTTTGTAGAGGGAAAAATATACCTTTTCATAAATGCAATTGTTTCCTATCCCATTCATTGCCTTTTATTCTTAGCTTTATTTCTTTTGATATTTTTCTTTTGTGCTTCAAAGGAATATTTAAGGGACACTGTCCTGGCTAAATGACCAAAGGTGACAACATTATCCACAAAAATTTCATGGAAATGGGAAGGCTGGCTCGTGATGTGACCCCTTTCTCTTAGCTATGCCACCAAGAGCCACTACCTTGGTTTGGTGACTAGATAGGTGGTAGTGTCATACCGCTACATAACCATGGTCATAATAGACCGGCTCATGATGAGACCTCCTATCCATCAAATAATACCTTGAGTGTTTATGTATATTATGGGTCCCCTTTTCTTACTGAGAAGATTTTCACTGCTTTCTCGGGGATCCTTGGGTGAAGCATTTCAAATGTTACAACATTGGCCTTTAACTCTTTCCAATTACTTTTACCCTCTGGGCCTTTAGCCCCTTATTCCCATAAGGTAAGGTACAACCCTTCCTAGTGTAGCCAATCCCAATGCCAAAACAAGGATATGGGAAATGGAATGTTATAGAAAGATTTGGCTCACCCCATGCAACTTGATTAGAAGGCCTTTTCCATTTCCCTATGTAGACTTGAAGTCCCTTTTTTCAATTCCTAGATATAAAAATCACATTTTCCACATATACACACCCTAACATCTATAGAACTTGTGTATACACAGGTTGCACCATTACAACCTGCGTACATAAGGTTTTGTACCCAAGATTAAAAAATGGTGTCGGGTTTCCATGTCACGTCACAAGATCCTTGATCCTTGACTTTCCATATACTGGAAACATTTTGACTCGACCCTTTAGTTCCATTTGAAGGCTATATATAGGCCTTATTATTGGTTTCCTCTCCTTTTTCGACATTTTTCCTTATTAGTTGCTATGCAGAGGGTATTTTTCGTGCACTACTTGCATTTGGTGCATGCGAAAGACACATAGGTTCATTGGTTTGGGAACATGTTATTCGTCTGAGTTCATCCAAATCATTAAGATATTGGTTTGTACCTCGTGCTGACTAATGAGAGATGCCTTAATTCTCTCCTTTCAGCAGGTCTCCTTCCATTGACTTCAACTCATCTATTCTAGAAATTCTTATGAGTACCTAGAGGCTTTCAGTCATCATTGGAAAGTTCTCTCACCATCAACAATTGGAAATACATCAATGTCTCCTAATCGATGGATTCTTCAAGTGTTCGACCTCAAATCCTTTACTCACACTTGTAAGAATGTACTCAGTGCCTTGATACCTACTTTCATTATTGGTAGGTTGTCTCACATTTGTTAACGTATACCTTAATGACCGGTAATCAAATGAAGTCTCATTGTGCTCGACCTCAACTCCTTTATTCACTTGGTGTAGACTTTCACATTTGGAAGATCGTGTAGAAGACTTGAAGACATCAATTCATAGTCACATCTTTCTTGAGTTGTTTCTATCATTCATTGGAACAATACCTATATGAATTCAATAATCATGGGAGATTAGATTGTACTCCATTGTATACAAATATCTTCAGATTGATTTTGAGACTGGTTTTCACTAGGCCTTGTTCGTGACTATGACAACCTGTGGCATGTATCTACCTTTGTATTGCCTATTCATATCCATGGACAATTGTTTGGTATATTTCCACATGGATCTCCAGTGTAACTCAAATTGAAGCCATGTGTACAAAGTCATTATGGATTGTAATATTCGTATGAGCAACTAGTTCATCCAACTAGGTCTCCATTACTCCACTTCTTGGAATTATAATGTATTAGGCCATCGTAGATACTCCTATGACCTAGCACATTAGGGGGAATCTATTATAACAAGATTTGCCTCACCCCATGCAACTTTCTCAAAATGCCTTTTCCATTTCCCTATGTAGACTCACAGTCCTTTTTTGCAATTCCCAGAGCTAAAAATCACATTTTCCCACATATACACGCCCTAAAAGCTATACAACATGCATATACATAGGCTGCACTATTACAACCCGTATACATTAGGTTTTGTGCCCAAAATTAAAAAAAGATGGTGTTGAGTTTCCATGTCATGTCATGAGATCCATGATCCTTGACCTTCCATATGCTGGAAACGTTTTGACTTGACCCTTCAGTTCCATTTGAAGGCTATAAATGGGCCATATCCAAGCTGTGGAAGAGAGGAGAATAATTCAACTTGGAGAGAAAAGTTACTCTCGAGAAATTATTCACTTCATACTTAGTTTGCATTCCTTTGTCCTTTTATGTTTGAACACATTGTTCAGCCCCCAAGTTCTTCCCTCTTTGATGGAGAACCTTATTTTCTCTCTTATATGAGCTTGTGTTTGGTGGAGAATTGAAGTGGTGGAGGCCTAGCTAGAAGGCACTTAGTATCTCGATTCCGAGATGTGCCGACACATAAGTTTGTCATTCATACACTTATGTTTATCATATTTTAATAGAAATACTCTTTTCTTGTCCAATTAATGTCTTTCAAATATTTGAATTGTTATTCCATGGGTGTATTTGTTATGAATATTGATGGATTATGCTATTATATGTGCTAACTTTATATATTATCACCATATGATTGCGTATCTTTTTTTTTGAGGACAAGTTGTAGGTATATAACTTTGAGTCAAGTGCTCAATGATGGAATTCATCCAACGTCCAGATGAGGTAGGTTCTTTATCTTGTCTTATTACCATGTTTTTTTATATAACATACTTGAGATTAGAGTTGATTTCTGCAGTTATTTCCATCTTTTTTGGTTTACCCCATTCCATAGAGTGATTTTTCCTCGTAACATGGAAGGAATAAATATGGAAAGTGGTAAATATCGAGGGAGTGAACGATGAATTTTCATAGACCCACCCAATGGAAACTGATCCTAAAGAGAAATCAACTTACTAGAGCACCATGTCACCCTTCTAGGTATGAACGAGGCAAAGAGCATAATTTCTAAGTGAACATCATGAAATGAAGAAGGATTCAATACAACATGTTCAAGTGCTTCAAAAATCAAAGTGATACATACCATGATACCCATACTCATTACCTCATGGAGAAAGACTCACTGCTACTTTAGGACCAGGCTGGTGGGATAGATACTAGTGTCGATGATAAGTGGACTGCATTGAAGAAAAGAGGAGCCCTTTGGGGCCATTCTCAAGTATTTTGGCTCTCGGTACTCCATGTCTAGGACCTGTAGGCCTTGAGACATGATCTCCTTAGTTATCCCTAGGCTAGGGGATAACATCTGGCTCCAACTCAGGGACATGTGATCACTATAGAGCACATGAGAACCTCAACATATTTGGTATGACTTGTGCCTGCTAAATCTCAATAAAGGATATTAGTAATCCCTAGGGTAGTGATATCACCCCTTGTTCATATATAATATAATAAACAAATAAAGAGCATCTCTAGTCTAGAAGATGGTCATGAGCATACATATATACATAATGAATCAAGACAATATGAAGACACAACTACAATTATTCTAACATGATATAAAAATGGTATATATAATGGATGCAAATTGTAATGATCCCAAGCCAAATTCTTTCTTGGAATCACTAACTACTACTAATTTATTGAGTTATTAAGTGCATACAAGATTCATCAACACATGGAGATCACAATATATTCAAGATGTAGAAGCACAAGCAAAGATCTGACCTTTTTATTATGAGAATTGTAAGATCAATACAACAGATGACCGATCTGGCATAAACCTCAGATGGTCATACAAGCAATAGATATGAGCTGCTACAAAATACTCCCGGTAATACAAAATAATGCCTCCAAAGGCTGAATAAGAAATGAAGATCAATACAAGTAGATCTGAATGCCAAACTCTCTAGCTGAAGAATGCCACGCTCCAATAGAAGGCTGAAACCCTCAATAACTCGGCCCTGCTTCCAAAAGTGTCCAATCACCCTAAGAAATATGCCAATTGATATATCGGGTGATGGTAAGAATAACCCAGGTTCCTGAATCTCCAAGATCCCTCTCAATCTCTGTAGATCTGAATTTCCCACTGAATGGGGTGCCCCACTGGATGAATGAAACCCTAGCTGGTCCGGCCCTGATGAAGGAGGCCTCCAAATTATCTGAAACTCTCCAAGAATATATATCGGGCTATGAGAATCCCGTGGGAAAAGTTTCAGACTCAGATCTCAAGCAGATCTCCCTAGATCTAAGTTTTACTGAATTACAGGACGTCCCCTATGGCTCCAAGACGTCCCAATCTGTAGAAAAATGTAGAATGATGATAACCCTCCAGAAAATCCCTCAAACTGATGGTCCTGCCCCTTCTAAAGCACTAGATGGAGATGGGCTGAGACTAGAATGGTGTGGAGGAGTCTTTCATCCCCGAGACCAAGCTCCAAGCCAAATTCTTTCTTGGAATCACTAACTACTACTAATTTATTGAGTTATTAAGTGCATACAAGATTCATCAACACATGGAGATCACAATATATTCAATATGTAGAAGCACAAGCAAAGATCTAACCTTTTTATTATGAGAAATGTAAGATCAATACAATAGATGACCGATCTGGCATAAAACTCAGATGGTCGTACAAGCAATAGATATGAGCTGCTACAAAATGCTCCCGCTAATACAAAATAATGCCTCCAAAGGCTGAATAAGAAATGAATATCAATACAAGTAGATCTGAATGCAAAACTCTCCAGTTGAAGAATGCCATGCTCCAATAGAAGGTTGAAACCCTCAATAACTCGACCACACTGCCAAAAGTGTCCAATCACCCTAAGAAATATGCCAATTGATAGATCGGGTGATGGTAAGAATAACCCAGGTGCATGAATCTACAAGATCCCTCTCAATCTCTGTAGATCTGAATTTCCCACTGAATGGGGTGCCCCATTGGATGACTGAAACCCTAGATGGTTCGGCCCTGATGAAGAAGGCCACCAAATTCTCTGAAACCCTCCAAGAATATAGATCAGGCTATGAGAATCCTATGGGAGAAGTTTCGGACTCAGATCTCAAGCAGATCTCCCTAGATCTGAGTTTTACTGAATTACAGGACGTCCCCTATGGCTCCAAGACATCCCAATCTACAGACAAATGTAGAATGATGATAACCCTCCAGAAAATCCCTCAAACTGATGGTCCTACCCCTTCTGAAGCACTGCTTGGTCTTTCATCCCTGAGACTAAGCTGCGGAACAAGGTGAGTGGATATTTCACCACTGAGTTGCTCACAAGGGTTTGTACAGCAAACCCCCAAACTGAATGCTCAAGAGAAATAGAAAATGCTAATCCAAAACCATAATGAGTAATAAGTGCACCCAAACCTCTTACTTATACTTTTCCTTCTAATTCTCTGTTGAGTTAGGTTAACTCCCAGGGTTAATCGTCTATTCTTCTGTTGAGTTATGTTTTACTCCTTTATCCTTTTCCCTATCCTCCTGTTGACTCTGTAAGGTCCAAAGAAACGTGACTGCAGTTTCTCCACTCTGCTTATTTTAATGGAGGCCTGCCTGTATGGTTTCAACCTCAAATAGACAAAATCACCCACCTCAAAGGTACGATCAACTCTTTGCTTGTCTGCTTGGACCTTTTGCTGGTTTTGCGCCCTCTGTAAATGATCCTTCAATTCCCTGAGAATGTATTGGCTTTGCTGTATCCAATCCTGTACCATCGGAGCCCTACTGTCACCAAATGCAATCTCCACAAATGATAAAGGATCATAGCTATATAAATCTCTGAAGGGTGACATGCCAATGGACATATGTTGGGTGGTGTTGTAGCAATATTCTCCCAAATGTAACCATCTGACCCATGCTTTCTATTGTCTTGCTTCATAGTTTCTGAGGTAACCTTCCACCCATTTGTTGACTATCTCAGTCTGACCATCCATCTGAGGGTGATAGCTAGTACTAGGAGTCGATGTCACACCCACTAATTTGAACAACTCCTGCCAAAACGTACTCATGAATCTTCTGTCCCTGTCACTGATGATGGTTTTGGGTAGGCCGTGTAGTCTGAACACCTCTCTGAAAAATAATTCGGCCACCTGTGCTACACTGAATTCTGTGGCTATGGGAAAAAAGTGTGCAA
>JZKD02S1900053.1:140104-153892 GCA_000966675.3 Picea glauca
GCAGATTGGGCTGGAGATTTGGATCGTAGGAGATCTACAAGCGGGTATGTGTTTAACCTGTTTGGAGGAGCAATAAGTTGGATGAGCAAAAGACAGGCTGTAGTGGCACTTTCAAGTAAGGATAGAGTGTGACAGTCAGAGTGCAATTTTCTTGGCGAAGAACCCTACTTATCATTCAAAGACAAAGCACATTGATGTTCAAAATCACTTTGTGAGAGACATGATTGAAGAAAATAAAGTATCACTAATGAAGGTGGACACTTTGAAGAATGTTGTAGATTCATTAACAAAATCTGTGAGCACTGAGAAGTTCTCTTGGTGTAGAGGATCCATGGGCATTGTTGCCGTGGATTGTTGACTATGTAACCCTGCAACCCCCTGTGTGCAAAGAAAACAACAAGTGGGAGAATGTTGGGTATGTGTTATATTCTTTGCACGAGTAGTAGTGTTGGAGCGCCTACGTCGAGCGCGCAGGGGGGCGGAGTCCCCCGCGCGGGGGTTCGGGGGCAGCACCCCCGAATTTTTTTTTTCGAGCCGACATATTTTTGCCGGGCTGACATATTTCCGGGACGACATATTTCTGGGACGACATATTATTGAGACGACATATTTCTGGGACCACATGATATTAGGTGGTTTTCGGCACATGGTTTTTTGCCGATGGTTTTCTAGTTCTGGTTAAGGAATTAGGGTTTTGGACTAATACAAGTCATTGGGTTAGGGTTTTGGATGCCGCTGGCTCCTATATGTATATTGTATTGTAAACACTGTAAAAACAATGTATGAATATAATATATGATGGTTTTCCCAGTTTGGGTTTCTAGGTGAAAAATCTCTATGTAATGTTTGTATTTTCCATTGTATCTTTTCTGTTCTTTTCTAAATATCAGTTTGCAGTAGATATTGTACAAGGTTAGAATTTACACAAACAACATATCGCAGTGTTTGGTATGCAGAATTGGTTGGGGTTTCAAATTACAAATGGTAAGGAGACACAGTGGCTCTCTGTTGAGAAAAGAATTGGACAGTCTGTCCTTCCTACAGATGCATCCAGAAGTGAAAAAACACTTCTCAAACGCAAGCTGTATGGAATATGTCGAAAGGCTACAGAATGGATGTCATCAATCAACAACAGAAGTGTTTGCTAAGACATTTGATGGAAATAATGCCTGTGTTGGGTCCTTAGAGATCATCGTGGATGAAGCTGCCATCACTGTAGCGACTAGCTTACCAAGATCGGGCCAGAGTTGGTTTAAAACAACTGCCACCAAAAAATTAAATTTCAGAGCATATTTGAAGGAAGAATTCAGACATAATGCATGGAAGAAGAGCATGCCAGTTTCCCATTTAGAAGATGAGTGGCAGGATTTGTTTAAGGGCATCCAACTCTACATAACTTCAGAAGGCAGGTACGACAAACTAATGTTATATCATTTCAAGCTCTTAGACCATTTCATAGGTAAAACTCTCCTAAATATACCTTTCTTCTTGCACAAGAGCTTAACTAAAATTTGTAAAAAGATTAGAGTTGAACCTCTAAGTATGAAGAACACTATTTGCCACTTTGGCCTTATTAAATTAATAATCCCGGAGGAGCTAAGATAGAAGGGGAGGACCTGGCAACATTTTCTTTTTTGGGAGGGCTTTGAAACTCAAACTCAACCCATGAATGAATAGAGGAAAGTTGGAAAGAGACAATTGACTCCTCAAAGCAACTTGAGGAAGAGGAGAACCCTTCCAGGACCTCCAGAAGATAGAATCTCTGGTGTGAAATCTCACAGGTCAAAGAAGAAATTGTATTTTGAAACTACTATAGAGCAGCCTACAAAAAGGAGAAAAAACATCTTAAACCTTCCATACACAGACTCAGAACCAGAGCAAGAAGATGAGAGCCCTGCTATCAAAAGTCCTGAACATTCCATTGAGTTTTCACATAATTGTGAGACCTTTACTGACACCGAGGAAGGGGAAACTTCAAAGAGCACTAAGTCGACGAAAACATAGAAAATCAATCACCTCAAAGAAGTGATCGCTCAGAAGGAGGTCTTAGAAAGAGTAATAAATGAAATATACAAGAAGTTGTCTGATAATTTTGCAGAAACAAATGCTGCATTTGAAAAGATGGCTCATGAAAGTGTCAAGGAAAAGAAGAGGAAACAGAAAATCACCAAATACTATAATAGTCTATGGTGGCTAGCAAAGCACCTTAAAAGGAAAATCAGAAAATTGAAGCAAAAGCAAAAGTCACACCCAGATTTGCAAGTGCTTGCTTAGGTTGCTCTGAACATGCAAGGGGATAAAGAAGAGACACATTGAGTTTTTGATGGAATCACAGTTTTGGAGGTGAAAGTTCATTTTGGGCTAAGGCAGAGCTTTCACTAGCGCATCGTGCAATTTTACAACCAGTTAGTTGGTGAAAGGCAACGTTTTCACCAGCTAACCAACGAATCATAAGGCGAGTTAGCTGGTGAAAGCGGAAAAAGCATTTTGAAAGCTAAAGATGGAGCAGGTAATTTTTGACAAGATTTAAAGAGGTTCCAGAGTATTAAAGGGAGAACAACTTGATCGAAAAAGGCTCTGCATAAGAGATTCATGGGAGTTTTTGAGAACCACATGCTAAACCGATTTCATAAAGTATCGACTATGAACATTGAAGAAATCTAGCTGCCAAGACAGGTGCCTTTTCCATGCTTCATAACATCACAGATTCCAGGAGTTGAAGAATACAGATGTCAAATTTTGAGATTGAAGACAATTCGAATGCTAGTCTAGTCGTTAAGTCTTTGTTATCAACTTGCTTAGTTAAATTTGAATTTCTATTTTTAGATACAGATCCAAGTTTTTAAGATCTTAAAAACTGATTATAAAAGGCTATAAATGCCTATCTTTTCTAAGAGACAAGGGTTCAAACTAGGATACTTTTTTGTTCTATTGTATAGACTCTTTTGATATAATAAAATTACAGTCCTCTTTCACTTTCAATATTAGAAATATCCATGTTTCCATTTCTGTACTTCATTTCAGTTTATTTTAGCCTATGAAGACTGTTATCTCTTTATTGAGCTCATAGATTTGAATTGAAGGATTTTCTTTCTGTCTTGTATTAATCCTTACACCCAACTGTATTTGGTAATCAAGATTAGTGTTCTTCATCCCCCCTTTCAAATTACTTGATCTGATTATTGTTTCTTGAAAGCACTATTTCTTTAGAAGTATGATGAGTTGTCTATTATAGTGATCTTTAAAGACCCCATTGTTCCAAGCATATTTACACATTATTTTGAGTTACCAAGCATCCTTAGACTGCAACCCTAAGGAGTTTCTTGGAGTGATAACAAATTGGTGCCGTTGTCGGGGAGACGAAATTCAAAGTTTTGCTTTCCTGGGATATGACATAGAGCTGATATTTGATGATAGAGAAAGATTAGACATTTTTAGCTGGTATTGATTATCTATCTGGCGACTCCACATGTTCATCATGGCTCCTAAGAGGATCAGTACTAGGGCGAATCCTCAAGAATCACCTATCACACCAGTGTCCAATCCAGAACTAATTCTCAGGAAAGGAAAGACAATTCAGGGTCAAACTTCAAGATCAGATACATAAGGTAATCCTCTTTTCAGTTCTGGAAAATCTACTACAGAAAAACTTGAGTTCTTTTCAAAGAACATTGATGAAAAAATAGCTGTAAATACTGTAGAAGAACAAATTCCTTTTGATCAAGAAAATACTAATGATGATAAATTGATAGATTTAAATTTGATTGAAAAAACATCCAAGACTTTCTAAAGAAGCAACAATTATTCTTCCCTTGAGTCTTTTCATTCTCAGCAACGAGAAGATCATTTGAACATTTATACTAGCCTCCTTGCTGTTGAACATCTCCTCCACGAGTTATCTGCTAGAGGTGAAGGAAATTTAGCTGGACAGCTTGCAAATTTTTACAGAGCCTCTTATCAGACCTCTTTCCCATTAGAAGATTCACCTCTTTCACATTCCTCCAGTGTTGAAGACTTGAAAAAGAAACCATCACCTTTCTCACCTTTGATAGTTATGGCTGCACCACCTCCTTTGACAAAGATGCAACAAATCCTAGCTGCTAGGTATGCACCACTCATATTTCCAAACCCAGTATCAACCATGCCAACGAGAGACTATCAGAAGTATATGCCCAAATTCATAGGAGAAGGCGATGTGTCTGCTGAAGAACATATTGAGGCTTTCTACAGTTATGCTGAAAACCTTAATATTGAAGAAGAAGATGTTTGGACACGAGTCTTTGTCCAAAGCTTAGATGACCATGCTAGGAAGTGGTTCAAAGAATTCCCTGCTGGTTCCATAGCTGGAATCGAGCAATTGGATGAGACATTTTTGAAACATTGGGGTGACATAAGAGATTTTGTCTACTATATCACATAATTCAGAAACCTAAGGAACCAAAATAGTGAGTTAGTCTCTGATTTCACTAAAATATTTAACCAGATGTATGGTAAAATATCAGCAGAGATAAAGCCTTCAGATGCTTCTGCCAATATCACATATTCTGATGCTTTTGACTCAAATTTTTGTTTATTGTTGAGAGAAAGGAGGTCACCAACATTATCTCTCATGCAAGATGCTTCCCTTGAGGTGAAATCAAATATTCTAGCCTCCCAGAAGCAGAAAGGAGATTCTGATAGGAGAAGGCCAAAGAGTGAGGATTCATCTTCATCAAATGTTGACCCAAAGTTTGATAAAATGGCTAAGATGCTAGAGTCTCTAACCTCTGAGATATCTAAGCTCAAGATTGAAAATAAGCAGCCTGTGAAGGGAAGAGGCACTTATGATTCTGTAGGCAGGAACCCAAATCAAAATCCCAACAACTTCAGATGAAATAATCAGCCAACTCAGATCTTGCAAAGAGAAAAGAATTCTACTGAAGATCAGAGAATAAAGGTCCCTCTTCAAAATGTTGTGATGGACGAAGACGAGGGTGAATATCAAGAAGGTGGAGAAGTTGACATTCATTGTGTTAGAGAAGAGAAATGGAAATATTATCTAACACAACACGACTATGAGGAAACATTGATGACTGAACAGACAAAAGATAATCTTATTGATGATGGCATTTTCATGATAAAAGACAAGAATAGATATAACCTCCGATCAAAATCTGATACTGCCCAACAAGATGCACCAACCTCTCCTAAAAAGAACACAACCCCTGTCAAGCAAAAAGATCAGACATCAGAGAATCAACAAACAAATCCTTCAAAGGTGAAATCATCAACTCCTCCCAAAAAGACCGCTGCCCCTGTCAAGCATCAAACTCCAGAAAGTCAGGCTCCTGTTGAACAACAAAGCAATCAGGAAGCTCCTTCGAATCAGGTAAAGGGCTCTGATAAAGCTTCTGATAAAGTCCCATATTCGTTCAATTTTGAGGTTGAAATACAAAAAATTAAAATTCCTATTCCTCTAGTCGAGTTAATGAAAAATGAAATGTTCAAAAAAAGATATCCTCAAAACTCTAGATCCCCAATCTATATCCCTTTCTTCTGATATCCTCAATATATATGATGAAAAGACAACCATTACTCTGGGCCAAATGATAGAAGACAGAGATGAAAGATGTCCTCCCTTTTACATCTCTCTAAATATTCATGAGAAGACACTGCATAACTGTTTGTTAGACTCCGATGCTTCACACAATTTGATGCCAAAGGTGGTCATGGATGAGCTTGGGCTGGAGATCACCAAGTATTATCATGATCTATTCTCTTTTGACTCTCGAAAGGTCAAATGTCTTGGGATGATCAAGGATTTGGCTGTAACCTTAACCCAAGCATCCATGAAGACCATGGTGATGGATATAGTAGTGGCTGATATACCTCCTAAATTTGGATGTCTGCTATCAAGATCGTAGATGAAGAGGCTAGGTGGTACTCTTCAAATGGATCTCTCTTACGCTACTATCCCTGTCTTTGGAGGGGTGAAAAGAAGGCTATATAGGGAATCTCAGTTGGCATATGTAATAAGTGACGAGAAAAATCCATCCAATCATCCTATCTATTCTATCAACACATGTATGGGATATTGTATTTTGAAAATTGATGATTCATTACCAGATGCATTACTGCTCAGAAAGTCCACAGTTCAGCCCAAAGAAACAGCAGAGGACGACCTTTGGACCATGTTTTTTGATGGTTCTTGCACCAAAGAATCAGCAGGGGCAGGAGTGGTATTGATTTCCCCTTCTAAGAAAACTTCTCATTTGTCCTTTAAACTTGATTTTAAAGTGACTAACAATATTGCTGAGTATGAGGCACTTCTTCTGGGGCTAAATGCAGCCAAAGAGATGGGGATTAAAAAATTGTAGGTGTTTGGAGATGCAGATTTGATCATTCAGCAGGTGAATAAATCCTTTCAAGCCAAGCATGTTAGGCTGAAAGCATACATAGATGAAGTGTTGAGGGCAATTCATGATTTTGTAGATTTTAAAATTTCATATGTACCTAGAGAAATGAATGAATTGGCTGATTCATTAGCTGTGTCAGCTTGTGCTTTCATACCCCCTCTGCCTCATAAATTGAATTACGAAATTCAAGTTAAATATAGGCCCTCTCTCCCCGATAACGTAAAATTTTGGAAGGTTTTTGAAGACGATGCTGAAATCACTAGATTTCTTGCAATGATAGATGAGTTTTCAAATTTGCAGATCAATCAGGGGAATGAACATGACAATGAAATTGAGAAGCCAAAATTCAAAAGAAAAATTGCAACACATGAAATAGTCCAGTTGTCTACCAACAGAATTCCTAAAGGTTTGGTCCCGTTGGAAAGGCCGTTCGATAATAATGATGTGGCTATCAAATTGGAAAGTGGGGAAAAAGATTCAGAATTTTTGCAGTACTATGTAGCTAGCGAACAAGATCCTAAGTATGTCAACTTAGCCTCACATTTGACTGAAAAACAAAGGGCTGATTATGGAGAATTGCTAAAGGAGTTTGCCGACATCTTCACTTGGAAATATGATGACTTGAAGACTTTTGACACAGAGGTAATTCAACATAAGATTCCCTTGAATAAAGACACCAAACCATTCAGGAAGAATCTTAGATCCTTCAATCCTTTGTTGCTACCTACAATGGAAAAGGAAATTAAAAAACTATTGGATGCCCGCATCATCATTCCTCTTAGATATTCAGAATGGATTGCGAATCTCGTACCAGTCAGGAAGAAGAATGGGGAGATCAGACTCTACATCGACTTCAAAAATTTGAATAAGTGCTCTAGGAAGGATAACTACCCTCTGCCCAAAATGGAGCATATTTTGCAGAAGGTGTCAGGATCAAAGGTGATGTCTTTTATTGATGGGTTTTCCAGATACAACCAGATTGTTTTCCATCTGGACGATAAAGAAAATACTACTTTTACTACTCCATGGGGTACATTTATGTATGAGAATATGCCCTTTGGACCGATGAATGCAGGAGCGACATTCCAAAGGGTGATGGATATTTATTTCGTTGGAGAGAAGGATAAATTTGTCCTGATATACCTCGACAATATCACTATTTTCTCGAGCATCCATGAACTTCATTTGCAACACTTAAAAAGGACATTTCTTAAATGTCGAAGGCATGGCATTTCTCTTAATCCAAAAAAATCAAATTTTTCACTTAAGGAGGGGAAACTACTTGGACATATTGTTTCAGCTGATGGAGTAAAAATTGATCCAAAGAGGGTAGAAGCAATTACAAATCTGTCTCTTCCTAGATCAAAGAAGGACATTCAGTCTTTCCTTGGGACTATAAAATTTATCAAAAGGTTAATAGTAAACTTTGCAGAACTCACAAAGCATATTACTACTATGTTAAGAAAGGACTCCGAGTTAAAATGGACTGAAGAAGCCAGACACTCATTCAATTCCATCAAGGAAGCCATCACAACAACCCCTATTTTGATCAGCCCCGATTTCTCCAAGGTACTTTACATTTTTTCATTTTCTTCAAGAGATACAATTGCAGCAGTACTCTTGCAGAAAAATGCAGATGATCAGGAGAAGCCGGTTGCCTTCTTCAGTAAGGTCTTGAGAGACACAAAGGTAAAGTATGAATTGTTGGAGAAACAAGCATATGTGCTTATCAAGTCATTGGAATATTTCAGAGTTTACATCCTTCAGGAAAAGGTAATAGCTTTCGTACCTTCCGGTTCAGTTAAATATGTGCTTATACAACCTGACATAGATGGAAAGAGGAGTAAGTGGATAGAAAAGTTGATTGAATTCGATGTTGAAATTAAACCAGCAAAACTTGTGAAGGGTCAGGGCCTTGCCAAACTTCTGGCAGAAGAAAATTGCAGGCTGCTCGAAATAAATTTGTTAAGTATTAATGCAGATAATGTTCAGTCTTTAGAGAATAAAGAAGGTGAGGAAATGTAGGTCTCAACTCACCTAGCTGATTGCAGATGGTACAGTCACATTGTTCATTTTCTACAAACTTTATCAGTCCCATCAGATTTGACAAAAACACAAGGAAGGGCTTTGAAGCTCAAAGCCATAAATTTCTGCATCAATGGAAACTTATTGTTCTGGAAAAATCCAATAGGTTTATTGTTGAGGTGCATAAACCAAGAAGAAGCAGCTAAGGTCATGATTGAATTCCATAATAGTGAATGCAGGGGACATCACTATTGGAAAACCACTACACATAAAATCTTAAGAGCTGGTTACTACTGGCCATCCTTATTTTCAGATGTGTGTGAGTTTGTGAGAACATGTGACAAGTGTCAAATATTTGAAGGAAAACAACAACTGAAGTCTCTTCCCCTCAAACCTATAGTGGTCACAGGTCCTTTCCAGCAATGGGGCTTGGAATTCATAGGTGAAATACACCCGCCTTCTAGTGGTCAGCACCGGTGGATCCTTGTTGCCACCGATTACTTTACAAAGTGGATCGAGGCTATTCCCACCCAAAACACCAATCATGCTGTCATCATAAATTTTCTGCAAGAAAACATATTTTCCAGGTTTGGTTGCCCTAAGAGAATAGTCACTGACAACGCTGCTGCATTCAAAGATAAACACTTGGTGAAATTATGTTAAGAGCTAGAAATTTAGCTGGTACATTCCACTGCTTACTATCCGCAAGGGAATGGCCTAGCTGAGTCATCAAACAAGAGTTTAGTCAGAATTATTAAGAAGTTGCTTGAACAAAATGCCAGAAGATGGGATTCCAAGATGAAGTTTTCTTTATGGGCTGACAGGGTCACATGTAAGAAATCAATTGGTACATCTCCTTTCAAGTTGGTATATGGTACTGAAGCCATATTTCCTGTTCAACTTGCACTGAAGGTTGCAAATTTTTTACAAGAAACCGATTCTGAACCAAATGATTTGACTCGGAGAATTCATAATTTGGTAGAGCTACAACAAGATAGAGAGAAGCTCTTGGAAAAAACAGAACTACATCAAGAAAAGATCAAGGAGATCTTCGACAAGAAAGTCAAATCAAATGTCTTCAAAACAGGGGAATTAGTCTTAAAGTGGGATGCAACAAGGCAAGAGAAGGGGAAACACGACAAATTTGAGGCTCTCTAGACAGGTCCTTTTGTCATAATAGTGATGCAGTAGAACAATACCTTTGTTCTCCAAAATCTTTCAGGCGAGGAAGTAGCAGGTGGCCCTTTCAACGGGCACTTTCTGAAGACCTATTTTTCATAAGGATTTTTCTTAAAATCCCTGTTCTACTTGTACATATTCTTTTTCAGTTCTGTTTTCTTTGTTTCTATCACTTGAATAACCCCATGCCCAATTGTACTAGCAAAAATATTTTCAGATTTCTTTTTAATTTTGTAATAAAGGCTACTGAGTCTAGCTAGGTTCTTGGTCACCTCACAAGGAGATGCCCATCCCAGTTGGAGCCAAATGTTATCTCCCAAAGTGAATCAGTCAGTTTGGTTCCAGTTTTGGTTGATAGCATGGCTATTAGTAGTTTTCTCCAAATTTATTTTAAGTTTTCCTAGTAGCAAGACTTAGGTTTTAATTTTTGTCTTAGAAATAAGGCGACCCATAAAGGTCTTCTCTTTAAAATTTTCAAAAAATGCTTTCAAAAGATAACGCGTGTTTTAAAGATGATGGTTAGCTGGTGAAAGTGGTGATTTTCAATAGCTAAGGAGCTTTTCTCACGGGTCGTTAGCTCGTGAAAGCGACGATTTTCAACAGCCGAGGAGCGCTTCTCACGGGCCATTAGCTGGTGAAAGCGGGGATCACATGTGTTTTATCCATGTTTTAAAAATCAAATGATGACACAATCATCCCACGTCATGCAATCAATTATGATGCGCTGGTGAAAGTGGATAATGATGGAGACTCGGGTTTGCATGACTAAATCGGATTGCAAAGTGGATCTCATGCAGTAATGCATGCTTCACAATCATGGTGTCGGAAATGGAAAATTTGAATCCATTATCACAGGTGCAGGAGAAGTATTGCTTGGCTGGTGACATCAAATTGACCCATCGCTTCCCCAACACACATCACCCACAAATGTATGCTAAGCTTTCAATGTTGAAAAACAGAGCCGAGTGTTTTCACCAGCGCAAGGACTCGGCCCAAACAACATATCGCAGTGTTTGGTGTGCATAATTGGTTGGGGTTTCGAATTACAAAAGGAAAGGAGACATAGTGGCTCTCTGTTGAGAAAAGAATTGGACAGTCTGTCCTTCCTACAGACGCATCCAGAAGTGCAAAAACACTTCTCAAACACAGGCTGTATGGAATATGTCGAAAGGCTACAAAATGGCTGTCATCAATCAACAACAGAAGTGTTTGCTAAGACGTTTGATGGAAATAAATCCTGTGTTGGGTCCTTAGAGATCATCGTGGATGAAGCTTCCATCGCTGCAGTGACCAACTTACCAAGATCGGGCCAGAGTTGGTTTAAAACGACTGCCACCAAAAACTTAAATTTCAGAGCATATTTGAAGGAAGAATTCAGACATAATGCATGGAAGAAGAGAATGCCAGTTTCCCATTTAGAAGATGAGTGGCAAGATTTGTTTAAGGGAATCCAAATCTACATAACTTCAGAAGGAAGGTACGAAAAACTGATGTTATATCATTTCAAGATCTTAGACCATTTCATAGGTAAAACTCTCCTAAATCTACCTTTCTTCTTGCACAAGAGCTTAACTAAAATATGTAAAAAGATTAGAGCTGAACCTCTAAGTATGAAGAACACTCTTTTCCACTTTGGCCTTATTAAATTTATAATCCTGGAGGAGCTAAGATAGAAGGGGAGGACCTGGTAACATTTTCTTTTTTGGGAGGGATTTGAAACTCAAACTCAGCCCATGAATGAACAGAGGAAAGCTGGAAAGAGACAATTGACTCCTCAAAGTAGCTCAAGGAAGAGGAGAACCCTTCGAGGACCTCCAGAAGATAGAATCTCTGGTGTGAGATCTCATAGGTCAAAGAAGAAATTGGATTTTGAAACTACTACAGAGCAGCCTACAGAAAGGAGAAAAAACATCTTAAACCTGCCATACACAGACTCAGAACCAGAGCAAGAAGATGAGATCCCTGCCATCAAAATTCCTGAACATTCCATTGAGTTTTCACAGAATTGTGAGACCTTTACTCACGCAAAGGAAGGGGAAACCTCAAAGAGCACTAAGTTGAATAAAACACAGAAAATTAATCACCTCAAAGAAGTGATCGCTCAGCAGGAGGTCTTAGAAAGAGTAATAAAGGAAAGATACAAGAAGCCGTCTAATAATTTTGCAGAAACAAATGCTGCATTTGAAAAGTTGGCTCGTGAAAGTGTCAAGGAAAAGAAGAGGAAACAGAAAATCACCAAAGACTATAACAGTCTATGGTGGCTAGCAAAGCGCCTTAAAAGGAAAATCAGAAAATTGAAGCAAAAGCAAAAGTCACACCCAGATTTGCAAGTGCTTGCTCAAGTTGTCGTGAACATGCAAAGGGATAAAGTAGAGACACATTGAGTTTTTGATGGAATCACAGTTTTGGAGGTGAAAGTTCATTTTGGGCTAAGGCAGAGATTTCACCAGTGCACAACGCAATTTTACAACCAGTTAGCTGGTGAAAGGCAGTGCTTTCACCAGCTAAACAACGAATCATAAGGCGAGTTAGCTGGTGAAAGCAGAAAAAGAATTTTGAAAGCTAAAGATGGAGTAGGTCATTTTTGACAGGATTTAAAGAGGTTCCAGAGTTTTAAAGGGAGAACAACTTGATCGAAAAAGACTGTGCATCAGAGATTCGTGGGAGTTTTTGAGAACCACATGCTAAACCGATTTCCTAAAGTATCGACTATGAACACTGAAGAAATCCAGCTGCCAAGACAGGTTCCTTTGCCATGCTTCATAACATCACAGATTCCAGGAGCTGAAGAATACATATGTCAAATTTTGAGATTGAAGACAATTAGAATGCTAGTCTAGTCATTAAGTCTTTGTTATCAAGTTGCTTAGTTAAATATGAATTGCTATTTTTAGATACAGATCCAAGTTTTTAAGATCTTAAAAACTGATTGTAAAAGGCTATAAATGCCTATCTTTTCTAAGAGACAAGTGTTCAAACTGGGATACATTTTTGTGCTATTGTATAGACTCTTTTGATATAATAAAATTACAGTCCCATTTCGCTTTCAATATCAGAAATATCCATGTTTCTATTTCTGTACTTCATTTCAGTTTATTTTAGCCTATGAAGACTGTTATCTCTTTATTGAGCTCATAGATTTGAATTGAAGGATTTTCTTTCTGTCTTGTATTAAGCCTTACACCCAACTGTATTTGGCAATCAAGATTAGTGTTCTTCATCCCCCCTTTCAAATTACTTGATCTGATTATTGTTTCCTGAAAGCACTGTTTCTTTAGAAGTATGATGAGTTGTCTATTACAGTGATCTTTAAAGACCCCATTGTTCCAAGCATATTTAAACATTATTTTGAGTTACCAAGCATCCTTAGACTACAACCCTACAGATTTTCTTGGAGTGATGACAAAAAACATCATGGAATTTTATCAATGCCAAACCTTGTGGAGGTTTAATATCAGCTGGAATTGCATTGTACAGGTTATTGAAATGGGTGCAGTAATCTTGTACTGTCTCACCTTGATTTTTTCTGATGTTTTCATATTTTGACAATATTTGGAGAGGGTTTTTATTTACCTCCCATCTGTCTACAAAACTTCTTTGGAATGCGGTAAGGTCGAGCACTGAGGCAACACGTAAAAATTTATACCATTTCTTAACATCACCTGTCAAACTTTGGGCAAACAATCTCATTTGAACGTCAGCCTCGTCTACTTCCTGTAGATCAAAATAATCATTCATTTTATCAACATGTTGTTGTGCACTCAAGGGTCCTGTTCCATCGAACTGTGGAAGTCTCATTTGATAGTCCTGGGGCATAGCATGAAGGGGTGCGATCAACACCAAGGGAGCATATCTGGCTTCCATGATAGGCGAAGGGGGCGGGACAATAACCTGGATGATAGATGGAGTGGTGACAGAAGACGAGGATGAGGAGGGGCTAACTGGAATAGAGTGAGTGGTTTGAGGTTTAGCAGTGGGAGATAGAACTTCAGGAGTTCGAGGTTGCAAGACTGTTGGGTCTAGGATGGTTTCAGCCACAAAGATATTAGATTTTGCTCTAAACAAGATTTGTTCGAAAAAGATGTCAAAGTCGAGATCCTAAATGGCAACAAGTTCCTTTGGAAGAGAAGGGGATTTCTGAAGGGGATTATGTCTTACTGGACCTTCAAAAATGGTCTTTTTCCTGAGC
>JZKD02S1900053.1:158602-250029 GCA_000966675.3 Picea glauca
TATCTTTATCACACATTCTAGACCCCCCCTCCATTAAAGGTAGAACGGACGAGGGGGTCCGGAATCCAATACAGACCATAGATCTGAGTGCCAAAACTTGGGCCATCCAGATGCACGCATGCATTATCAACATTTACGGAATGCCCCCCCCCCACCATTAAAAGCATAATGGTCAGGGGGGGGGGGGTCTGGAAAGAGTTGTCCACCGTAGATCTAGGTGCAATCATCTGGGCCGTTGATACATGAGCGGTGCATAAATGTGGCTGCGAAAGCATATGCACCCTAAAAAACTTATGATAGGATCATATCATGGGTTTTTCCCAAGATTTTACATCTTTACATCACCAAGGGGTTAGGAAAACAACTTTTCAAGCATCCAAAACATGGTCCAACATTGATCATCGAGCTGGTTTTATTGAAGTAAATCAAACTAGCCTATGTTCTAACCTAACTTCCTATGACAATTACCCCAGATTAAGATGTTGGGATAAGAACTTACTCTACCCTGGGGATATCTAACCAAGATTAGACAATCTAGCCAGATTTATTCACTAACTAACCTAGATCACTTGACTAAGATTAAACAGTTTAGACAAGCTTATTCATTATTCCTATCAACATCAATTTAAGAGAACTTTCCCATGCTTGAAAGGTATTGACCAAGTCACTGTTATTGCATGGGGATCTTATTGAAATTCTTTTATGCCCTCTTTTCTTTTTTCTTTCATTTCTCAAATTATTTGCAGAATGAAAAATCATTTGACAAACAAAAAACACTAAAGAGATAAGATTCAAGTCACTAGTTGATCCTATAAATTATAGGGTGATAACAGGTAGAACGGTCGGGGGGGTCCAGAATCTCCTATGGACCGTCCGATTATGCACTAATGGGATGACCATAGATCTGAGCGCGCCTTTTAAACATATTTTCGGACACCCCCCACCGTTAAAGGTGAAATGATCAGGGGGGTTCAAAATCTTCTGTGGACCATAGATTTGGACGCCAACAACTCAGTCGTAGATCTAGGCCCGATCTTTAATCTCCAGGGTGCAATTCAATATATGATGCAAAACTTAGGCTAAATGACTTTTTGTGGGTTTTGTGTGCAACTTTTTTTTCTTTTTATTGCCATGGGGTTAGGAAACACCACTCAATGTCAAAAATCATGATTTTTCTTTTCTTTTCCTTCCCTTGAAAATGATTTGCATAAATGAAATATTATTTGCAAGCCAAAATACATCCAGAGTGAAAATTTTCCAGTCACCATATGATCCTATGAATTATAGGATTATAATAGGAGGGACAAAATTATGCCAAGTTACACTTCTAGGAAAGTGATCAATCCATCTTAGAAAGGGATTGTGAAAAATCAAAGGCTCAAAATAATGACTCAAAGAGTCTGAAGGTTGGCTACCTTGGACGTTATCACATCCTGAGGTCTGGGAAGGGACTAGAAAGAACCTAGAGGATGATTGGAAATTTTTTGAAGGAAAGATGAAAGACTAAGATAACAAACTTCTTCTTAATGTATTCAACCTACCCTTGAATTCTAAAAGAAGGCTTTTCCCTAGAGAAAATTTGGGACAAGGGACATGTTTCCCAACTGCATCCTTAGTGACATAACGAGGTAAAGTAATTTAAGGGAGTTGGAAAACCTTGTCACAAGTATCCTTGTTTAGGAAAGAAACGTCCTTACTCTTATCAAGATCTGAGAAAAATGGCGGTTGATAATATTCTTCATGGAATAAATCTAAGTGCTCAAAGGAATACTCATAAAAATCCTCAAGGTATGACCAAAAATCATCAGGATAATATTGAACTAGGTCACCCTTGGGTGCTTGGAAAACATCTACAACTACATCATCTCCTTGTTGCCAAATGTCAAAATTAGTAGTAACCTCATATGATAGTTGTAAAGGAAACATTTGGAAATGACTCTCAATTCCATAAATTGGATCCCCATCATACCCAATCACATCCCATTTACGTTTCCAAACATGTATGAAATCATCAATATTATCAATCATGTCATTACCTTTATCATAACACGAAGGGCTTAAAACATCCAAGGGCCCCTCTAACTACTCTTCACTTTCCAAATCACAAAAATAAAGCATCTTCAAAATATTGTAAAGGGAAATAACTTACCATATTCACTTCTTGCTGTGAAGGAGCATCGAAGACTTGGATGCCTTCATCAAATGAAAGAGAAAACATCAATGCCTTGTCCTCATGAATTTCCCCTACATCTCTAGCTTCATAATACAAAGGGTATAAATTATCAAAGGATTCCATTTTTTCTTCACCTTTTGAATCATATAATAAAGTATCGTCAAAAACCTAAAAAGGAAATTGACGAACCTCATCCTCTTCTTTTTGTGCTAGAGGAATAGGATCTCAGATGGCTTCATCAGAGGGAGGAGCATGCATTAATACTTCATCATCATGTTTGATATATTCAGGCTCTTTCTCTTCAACTAGGTCTTCATCATCCTCAGTAGAAGCATGAGTAAATTATTTCTCTTCCTCATGGGATTGGAAACCTTAATTAGGATCCCTCTCCTCAACCTCTTTTTGGTTGATGACTTGTTCCCTCATTTCCTGGAATTTACTAACAAATATCTCAAGGGAAAATAATCTCTCGAGACTGAGAGTATCTGGGGTATCTTTGGGGTCATCAAATTTGATTTCTAGAGTAAATAGGTGTTCTCCCTTGAACAAGGAGATATTTTCCTCGATTTGTATATCCATGTGATAATATTCTTGGTTTTTTCTTGGCCCTCTTTTACTGAGGAGGAACCTTAATTGCACTAAGAGTGCATTGGTATAGAGGTAAACGAGGTACTTGTCTTCATGAAAATGGCTTCTAGGAATTTGTTGTAGCAAATTATCAAACCTGGTATGGAATTATTTGACATTATCGTTCTTAGTTTGTTTCATGTACTTGAGTCTTTTTATTGTCATGTGGATATATTCTAATTTAATACCCCATTTCTTAATAAAGGCTTCTTCTAACTGGTCCATAGATGTGATGCTATCATAAGGTAGATCATCATACCATTTCCTAACATTGCCATGAAAAGTGGAAGAGATAATTTTCTTTGCCAAATATTCATCATCATCACTAAGAGGGTGGATTTGAAAGAAAGCCCAAAAATTACCCATGTGATCTTCGGCCCTAACCCCATCATTAACAGTGAATCTAGGGAGCCAATTTTCATACCTTAGAGGCATTTGTCGAGGGTAAATCAAAATTTCACTCATATCCAAGGGTTTAAAATTACCCAGGTCCCATCAAGAAGCCATGGTTGGCTTTATCATTAGTGGATTCACCAGATAATCCTTCTAGGGATTATCAAAGGAAAAGAGGGAATCACCCTCAGTGGAGTTGTTTGGTAAGCTTTGGAAATTTAAAGGATTTGAGAAAAAGGCTTACCAAAAATTTTTCATTCAAGGAAAATTGACTCGATGTTCCCAGAAAACTGGGCCAAAAAAGTTATCGCACAATATGTACTTTCCCAAAGCCCAAGGGAAGCAAGGGAGATTGGTGCAAAAAACAATATATCCTATCACTGTCACCTTAATAGGAAATCCCCACTTTTTAGGGATAGACAAGGTCTACCCCAGGGGAGGTGTCCTCTATAACCTAAAGGGATGGAAAATTAGGGTTATGGTTAAGATCTATTCCCCCCTCTCATTTGTTACCAAAGTTAATAAGTTCATGTCTAAAATTGAGGTTAATGAAGTGATTGATGCACCTTCCTGGAACAATACATGATATACAATAATCCCAAGTACAAATATGATGATAATACCTCAATAGACAATAGACAATGACAATAAGTTCTAGCTGATATGAAATTGCAGCAATCAATAACTATACAACAACAATTGATAAAATGTAACAACTGCAACAAATACTCCTCAGAAAAGCTTGAAAAGACAATGAAAAAATAACATTAACTATGTAGAATGATAATAACTTGTCACAAACAATTTCTGAAATGAATAGCTAGAAATTAATGTTGAGTATGCAGAAAATTTGCTGCAATTAGATGGTTGTAGCAACCATTTATAACAACAACAAATAAATTGGTGATCTAGGATAAACTAGTGTTAGAGGTAGTTAGTAAAATATTAGGAGAAAAGTGTTTGAGTGTTTGATCAATCCTTCATCAAGAGAGAAGAAAGAAATAGTGCCTTTTTAGGGATTATGGAGTCAAAGTGGACGACTTCTTCTAAGGTGCAAATCAATTTATGATAATGCACAAAAGTCTAAGAGGGAAAAGGCTTAGGAGAAGTAGTAACCTAATTCCCCCTTATGCATTGACCTCAAGAGACAAGATTCTAGGGTGTAGGAAATTATAGGCCCTAGCATCTTGCTCTCCTTAGGATTCTTATGGAGTAAAAATTATGCAAAGATAACTAAGTCAAAATCCTTAGAGTGCTAGCAATTTAGGGATCTAGGGTTTCACTAGTTACTAGATCAATTCAATGAAAAACTTGGCAAATAGAAAGTAGCAATTTAAGTTTGGTACTTCAAGCATTAAGTATAGCATGAAATTTCATAATCTTGTATGAGCAAATAAAACCATACAACAAACCATTCAAAAGATGAAAAAAATGTAGATTTTACTTACTTGCACCAAGAATAATCATGAGAATACCATGCAAGATCATCATAAAAAGTTTCAAGATTGATCCAAGTTGCAAAAAATAGCCTTACACAAGAGTGCACCTCACAATTTCAGCCAATATCCCTCACTAGGGCGTAAATTCCATACCTCTTGTCTTATATGACAAGTTCTGATATCTAAAATGAAAGTACTTTATGCTTATTTATACAAAACTTCAACCTTTAATTAACTTTAGGTCAAAAATAAGGTTGACCTAGCTAATTTACAATAAAATTCAAATTTGACATTGTTAAAAATAATTTGCATCTAAATACACCTCCAAGGGTGAGGTCATGCCCTTCTAGGGTGACGTTGAGGCCTAAAAGTGGAACATTGAGATAAAAATGTGGGGCACTTGGCCTCCAAAAGCCCCATATGATGCCCATCCATGCCACCAAGCTCATAAATGTCTCCAAACTGAAACCATAGCTTTGGATGATGTCTAGGGATATGATGGTGACGTCTAGGGCCCTCAAGGTCTAACATCCATGTGGAAGAGAAAGGTCCCCCTTGGTCTAGGTCTGCCAGGGTGCCTCCAAAGACAACACCTTTCTTTTTCCTAGTGCAAGTCTTTAATTTCTTCTTACCCCTAGTTTGGGTTGCAACATCCATCTATGGACTTTAAATATCCATGAAGGTCCGATCTAATCATTCCCTCATGTGTATCTATCCACCGGGAAAGGTCCTTCAACAACAACAAGTATGCCCTCCAGGCGTTCATAAATCACATGGATCATAACATATAAATCACATTCAATAATTAAATTATCAAAACATGTGCATCAAAACCCCCCTTAGTCCAGACAAATGATCAAAGACGTTATGTAATTTGAAAATTTAGGTTTGGAGAAGGTCTCAGGGTGTCATATTGGGCTAACCTCTCTTGAATTTGGGGTGTTTCCTAGGTGGGATCTAATCCAAGTCATGTAAGTGTATGAGGTGGTATGGGGTAAGTGTTTGGGCATGGGGTGCATGTAATAACAGGGAAATGTAAAGTCTTACCTATGGGTTCCTTTGGAGAGGGTGAGCTACACCTTTTCATAATTGCAATTGTTTCCTAGACCATTCATTTCCTTTTATTCTTAGATTTATTTATTTTGATATTTTTCTTTTGTGCTTCAAAGGAATAGTTGAGGTCCATAGGCCTAGCTTGATGACCAGAGGTGACAATGCTATCCACAAACATTTCATGGAAATGAAAAGGCTAGATTGTGATGAGACCCCCTTTCTCTTGGCTATGCCACCAAGAGCCACTACCCTGGTTTGGTGACTAGATAGGTGGTAGTGTCATACCACTACATGAAGATAGTCATAATAGACCGGATCGTGATGAGACTTCCTATCCATCAACTAGTACCTTGAGTGTTTATGAATATTATGGATCCCTTTTTCTTACTGAGAAGATTTTCACTGCTTTCTTGGGGATCCCTGGGTGAAGCATTTAAATGGTTTCAAAATTGGCCTTTAACTCTTGCCAACTACTTTTACCCTCTGGTCCTTTAGCCCCTTCTTCCCACAAGGTAATATATAACCCTTCCTGGTGTAGCCAACCCCAATGCCCAAACAAGGATAGGGGAGATGGAAGGAACAAATATAGAAAGTGTTAAGTATGGAGGGAACATATGATGAATTTTCAAAGACCCACCCAGTGGTAACCCATCCCAAAGGGAAATCAAATTACTAGAGCACCATGTCACCCTTCTAGGTATGAATTGGGAAATGAGCATAATTTCCAAGCAAACATCATGAAATGAAGAAGGATTTAATACAACATGTTCAAGTGCTTAAAAAATTAACTTCATACATACCATGATACCCAAACTCATAACCTCATGGAGCAAGACTCACCGCTACTTCAAGACCAAACTGGTGGGATGGATACTGTTGCTGGTGATAAGTGGACTAAATTGAAGAAAACAGGGGCCCTCTGGGGACATGCTCAAGTTGTTTGGATCTTAGTACTCCATGTCTAGGACCCATGGGCCTCGAGGCATGTTGGCCCTTGGTTATGGAAGAAGCAAAGATTAAGGGAGAAAAGGAAAAATGTGAACTATGCGAAAGACACAGTGATTGATACTGGGTCGAAGTGAGAAAAAGATCATAAAATATGGAGCAAAGTAAGAGAAAGAAATCCATTGGAAGAGGAGATAGAGGATGAAAGATAAACAAGGATCGGGGAAAACTCAACAAGCAAAAGAATATTTCAACAGATGATTTGAAGCACCGTACGTGAAGGAAGGAAAGATAGGCTGGCGAAGCCCTGAAAACGCGGGTCAAGTTGACCTAGGGTTTTAGACACCTAGGGTTTTGGTATATAGTGTTTTGACACTTAGGTTTTAACCTAAGGGTGTCCGAGAGCTATTGTAATGTATAAATAAAGGTATAAAGGGCATGGGATGGGAGAGAGCTAAGTGGGTTGAGAGTTCATTGTTATTGTATGATTAAGTGAGTACTACTCTGTGAGAGATAAGTGCTGAGTGCGAGAGCTACTGGTATTGTAAGATCTTCAGCTGGGTGCGAAGATCACCTTGAATCTGGTTGTGCAGGGAGGGGATAGAAAGAGAGAGAAAGAGAGAAAAGAAGAGAATATTTGCTAGCTAAGAGTGCAGATAAGAACGATATGCTTCCATCTTAATATATCATAAAACACAGTTCTGTGGACATATCCCTAGAGAGAGGGTGAACCACATATATCATGTGTTATGTGTGATTGATGCTGTGTTCTTTGTCATTTGATATGCCACTATTGTGATATTGCATTATATCTGAATGTAACTTGCGCAATAGGCTTAAGGAAGATAAAGGATAACTAGGTGGCTGTGTGTAGTTGCTGTGAATCCACTTTGCATTTCCTTTGGTTGTAGACACCTGTGTCCTGCAACCCCCTATAGATACTTAGGGTGAGGCTGCATCTCCCTCACAGGTGTTGCTGAAATGGCCAGTAGTTAGGGCTTGTTGGTGCGATCTTGGAGCATCAACCCTGGGTTTGCAACAAATGGTTCCGTTGTCGGGACATGATTCTTCTTGAGGGAATGCTAAGGTGGTTTCCATCGAAGACAAAGATTCAGAATTGGATAGAATATCAAGAAAAGGAATTCGTTGAAGCCCATAACAAGAACCCTAATCTTAGTACAGAGGATTGGTTGGGAAGATATATCTTTACTGATATACATGAGATTTTCTTTGGAGGAATCCATCAGGATCTATATGAGTGGCTAGATAGGTTAACAGATACCCAGTTTGAAGTCAGACTCAGACCACCTGTGGTTTGGACATCGACGCTGATCAAGAAGGTCAAGAGAGTTGATAACACCATGTCAAGAGTAGTAGATCACTAGTTTGATAACACCATTGGAGGGTATATCACTGAGTTTGTTGTTGACAAAGTGGAATCGTATAACCAAGAAGAGAGATATTTCTTTAAGGGACCTAGACGAATTTTTTTACATTTTATGAAGTTGAATATCAAGATGCTATTACATGAGAAGAACATATTGAAGATACAATAATTGGTCAGATCAGAAGAGCTAAATGTTCAAAAATTCAGACAATGACAACGATACATAGGCTGGACATACACGCAGTGGGAAACTATTAAGAGAAGTTCACCTCGTGAACCTGTTTAAGGAGAACTACAGAGATGAAGGGTTCTATAGTGGAGAAGAGGAGGATCTGACAGATGAAGAGCATTCAGAATCCGCTAAGACAGAGGAACCTCGTCGAGAAGAGCCAGAAACTTCAAGAACCACGCCGACTATTGAAGTAAGTACTATTATTCTTCCTGTTACTTCAACAACATTAAGTAACCAGAGTAACCTATGTCATCAGAATGCTCAGAGCACTGTCACTAGCATTCCACCACATACTCAGTTAGGAAATATAGGAATATCTATGGCATATGAGATGAGGTTACCCACCTTTAGAGGAGATGGATCTGAAGATCCTGATCAATACTGGTTTCTATGTGAGGATGTGTGGAGTATTAAGAATATCACCGACGAATCTGTCAAACGGGCTCAGTTTAGCACTACCCTAAGAGATCGTGCATTGAGATGGTACATGAAATTTTTCCAAGGAGCTACACCTAAACTATTGAATTCCATTAAGACTATGCTAACTATTGAATTCAAGAAACCTAAATCAGAGTCACAGTGCATTACGAAACTAAAAGAAATCAAGTAGAGAACAACTAAACCTATGTGGGAGTTTGATCAGAGATTTAAGAACTTGACAGACCATTTGAGTTTTCAGATCCTAGATGAGTAGGATAAGGAATGGTTCATTGCTGCCCTCTTGCCACACATCATATTTCCTTTGATGCAAAAAAATATTAATTCGCAGGTTGAGGCACTGGAGATCGCCATGAAATTAGAATCAACTTGTATGGGAGAATCCAGCTCAGGTATGAGTCAAATCTTGATTCAACTAATTAGCTTATCACTACAGGTCGAAGATATGAATAAAGATAAGGGAAAATAAAAAAGAGAAGACATTTGGTGTATCGGATGCAAATTAGAAGGCCATGACAAGGAACATTGCCCCTTATTTTAGGAATACTTGGCCTCTGGAGCTCCAATCCCTTTGAACAAAGTTACCCTATCCTGGTGTGAGGTATGTATAAATCGACATCACCCTAGTGAATGTTACTATCTACAAAAATATGTCCATACACCTACAAATCTGTACTGCATGTTCTGTAAGTCGGTAGGACACGATGACAGGGATTGTAGGGCTTACGATCTCATGCATGAAATATCAAGGGATATATACAAAATTCAAGGTGACGTACATCAAGAAGTAACCACTGTGCAATATAATTCCCTTGGGAGAGGAAACTTCAACCCTCGGGGTGGATTCCGAGGAAGAGGAAGAGGAGGAGGTATGGGTCGAGGTCAAGGACATATCATCTTTTATAACTATGCACAACTAGGACACTTGGTAAGGGACTGCCAGAACCCTTGTACCACTTGCAACTATTGCAATTCATTCGAGCATGTTATTGAGGAATGTCTAGCATTGCTGGCTAAGATTCATGAGAAACGAGGAGGAAATCAGAAAATACAACTAATCAAAGCAGAACCTCGCGGAGCAGATCCCATAGTAATTTTTATCACATGAGGAGGAACTGTTGTAGGAGAAGACAAAGTGATCCAAGGAAAGACTACAAAATAATCAGAAGTCAAGAAAGCTGCAAAGAAGACACAAGAATTTGACCCAAGGAAAGAAAAGCAGATATTTGAGGAAGCAAGAAAGGAACTTGGAAGAGATCAGGCTTCTTCATCAAAGGTTCAACCAGAAGTAAGAGAATATGGAATGCCTCTAGAATTTGATCAGTCTACTTCACTCGGAGAAGGAAAAGAGGTGAGTAAACTTATCAGTTTCTTGTATACATGTATTGAGTTGATTAAAGATGAAAAATCCATACACAAACTAAAAAATCTGGTCGGATAGTATGAGATAGGAAAGGTAGATCCTTTAATGAATAAAGAAGTACATCAACTATCCAAGAAGAGAAGGAAAAATAAATAACTACACCTTATTTCTCATATTGGAGAGTACAATATAGACTATGTGGTCCTCGACTTAGGGTTGAAGGTCAATGTCATGATGAAGTAGACCTGGGAATTGATGGGAAAACCTAAGTTGATATATTCCCCTATCAGGCTTAGGATGGATAATAAACAAGTTGTAAGCCCCTTTGGAAGACTGGAGCGTGTCCCTGTGGACATCGATGGAGTAAGGATGTTTGTAGACTTTGAGGTGATTGATATAGTTGATGATAGTTGTCCTTACCCTGCATTGTTAGGAATTGATTGGGATTTCAATAATTTCACCGTGGCTGATTTAAAGAAAATAAGAATAATGTTTGAAAGAGATGAAGGGTCATTTCACCTTTGGATCCCAATGAAGTTCATAGATACACAGAACCCATCAGAGAAGAAGCCCACACATATGAAATAGAAAAAATATACAAATTGACAACTAGAAAACATGACTACATTAATCCTATAGCAGATGGGAATTTGAGTTGGCGAAGTGACAACGCATGCTTAGTAGATTCAGAAGAATCCCTAGAGAATTGGCAGAACAAAATGTACGAAGTATCTATAAGGAGATGTGCTATATTAACTAGGGAAGTCTGCTGAATCGACACAACAATAAGTAAATTGACCACCTTTGATGGTATGAATCATTTAGAAGCATTCTTGTTGGACTTTGAATAAATTGTACCACTACCACAAAGATTGTTGGAAATGGATGAGGCCATGAAATCAACTCCAACGAGATGGTGGGGTACACACAAAAACAATATTATAGACTGGGTACAATGTCTCACTTTGATGACAGTGCAATTTTCAGAGCAAGTAGCAGGCTACGAAGTTAGGTACACAGGTTTAAGCTGTCCAAAGGACCATGTGTGAAGTTGCAAGGAAGCCTGGAGAAACATTCCTCAAGAATAGTGGGTAAACAAATTCATTAACACACTGGACACAAATCCCATCAACTAGTATCTTCAAGCAGAAATGCACCTCATCACTGCAGATTGGGAAGGTATGACCTAGAACTTTGTAACTACCTTTTTGTTTGAAATTCATTATCCTATAGTAGATCAAGAATTACAGGTTGTAATACATAAAGTGTTCTAGGAAGCACCTAGACTCCCTTTGGAGCAAGAAGAGGATGAATGGAATATGCCTCTTTAGAAGTTGCAAGGTTGTTACAATATCAATGCTACTGAATACGATGATCCTAGGAATGGGAACATCATAGAAACAAAAGGACAAAGAGATGTAGAAGGACCAGGAGCTGAGCTACCTTTCATTGGACAGCCGATCAATATCAATAAAGTCAATATTGGAATAGAGAAAACATCGAAGGTTGCAAATGTTAGAGATTATTGGGATGCTGCCACTATTGACAAGATCACATAATTACTGCATGAATATCAGGACTTGTTTCCAACCAAGTTCACTGATATGAAGGGCATTAAAGGGCCCATGGGATAGATGAGGATCCCTTTGAAACCAGATGCAAGGCCAATCAAACAGAGACCCTACAGATTGAACCCTAAATATAAGGAGAAAGTGAAGATCGATCTTGACAGAATGCTGGAAGAAGGAATCATAGAATCTATTGAAGAATCAAAATGGATTAGCCCTATGGTGGTACAAGATAAGAAGACATGAGAAATCAAGATCTATGTATATCTTAGGAAGATGAATGATGCCTGTTTGCATGAACCATTACCTACACCATTCATTGACGAAGTGCTAGACAATGTAGGAGGACAACAGGTATATTCTTTTACAGATGGATTTTCAGGATACCATCAGATCTGGATCGCCAAGGAAGATCACCATAAGACCACATTTGAAACAGAATAGGGATCCTACTAGTATACAATGATTCCATTTGGATTGAATAATGCCCCAACCATCTTTTCTAGGGTGGTGGTCGAAGCATTCAAGGAGTTTTTACATAAATTCTCGGAAGCATACTTTGATGATTGGACTATTTTCAGTATTTTGCAAAATCATATTGAATGTTTAAGACTAATGTTAGATAAGTGTAGGCAATGTTAGATTGATTTGAACCTGAAAAAGTGCATCTTATTTTCACCCTTTGGAGTGCTTCTGGGCCATATTGTGTGTAAGCAGGGATTGCTGGTAGATCCATCCAAGATTGCCATTATAGTCGATCTACCCCCTCCTACTTTAGTCAAACAATTGCGCACTATGCTGGGACATACTGGATACTACAAGAAGTTCATTAATGGCTACACTTAGGGCACATCACCCATGGAAAATCTTATAAAGAAAGACTGTCAGTTTCATTGGATAAACGAATTCCAGCAGATCTTCGACACACTGAAACAAAAAATGGTTACTGCGCCCATTCTAGTTTTCCCAAATTGGAGTAGGGAATTTCAAGTGCATATCAATGAATCTTCTATCGCATTAGGAGAAGTATTAGCACAATCAAGAGATGGAGACATTAACCACCCATTAGCCTTTGCTAGCAGGAATCTATCAACAACAGAGATTAATTACACCACCACAGAGCGAGAAGGATTAGCCATGGTGTATGCGCTGCAGAAATTCCGCCACTACTTTTTGGGAGGACATTTTAAGATGTTCACTGAACATTCTGTGCTTAAATACTTAGTCAACAAGCCAGTGTTGGGGGGTAGAATATGAAGATGGCTTCTGCTATTTCAGGAATATGATTTCGAGATCATGGTTAAGGCAGGAAGGATGAAAAATGGTCCTGACCACTTGTCGAGGTTGGAACATGGAGAAGATCCTACTAGTTTGGAGGATACACTGTTGAATGCACAATTTTTGGCCATCAGGAAGATTGATGATCACTTCATGGAGATAGTGCAGTTCATGTCAACAAGATTGTCACCTAGTGAATATAAAATCACTCAGAAGAAACAGTTGGTAGTACGCGCTGCAGATTTTTCACTTATAGCTGGACAACTATACAAGATGGGACCTGATGAGATATTGAAGAGGTGTGTTATGGAATCAACAAGACCATTGATCCTTGCAGAAGCACACGAAGGCATCACAAGAGGACACTACGCAGGGAAAGCAACAATGAAGAATATTCTTAAGGCTAGCCTTTGGTGTCCTACTTTACATAAAGATGCTAAGGAATACTATAAGGCCTGTGATGTATGCCAAAGAGTTGGGAAGCTGTCCAAAAGAGACAATATGCCTTTAGCGCCACAATTGACCTTACAAGCATTTGATAAATTGGCCATTGACTTCATGGGACCTATCAACACACTAGGAAAGCACATAGGAGCTAGATACATAATCATTGCAACATAGTATTTGACCAGATGGGCAGAGGCAAGAGAAGTTAAGGATTGTAGTGAAAATACAACTGCATGCTTCATATTTGATGATATCATAACCAAGTTTGGATGCCCAAAGATCCTTATGAGTGATCAAGGAACACATTTTATTAACACGACTATTGAAGCCTTTACTTAGGAATTTGAAGTTCACCATCAGAAGAGAACACCCTATCATCCATAAGAAAATGTGACAGTTGAATAATTCAATAAGATCTTGGAGACAATGCTGATGAAGATATGTAGTGTGAATAGGGATGACTGGTATTTGAGAGTATCAACAGTATTATGGGCCTATAGAACCACTTGCAAGAAATTGACCATGCAGACCCCCTTTAAATTGGTCTATGGTCTAGAAGCAGTTGTACCTATGGAATATTTGGTTCATGTTCTGATAATTTCAACCTTTATAGATATGGATGATACTATCACTATGCAAGAGAGGCTTGTGCAGTTGGTTGAATTGGAAGAAGACAAATTTATTGCAGGATTTCATCAACAAGTACAGAAGGAAAGAGAGAAGGCCTACCATGAAAAACACATCAAAAAGAAGGCATTTAAGAAAGGTGATTTGGTATTGGTATATGATAGTAAGTCCATAAATCATCCAAGGAAGTTCAGGATGCATTGGCTTGGGCCATATGAGATTGCTGTTACACATCAACATTACTCACTTCGATAAGTGTCGCAAGTGTCGCATGTTGCTCACAAGTGTCGCAAGTGTCAAGAAAAGCATACTTCCATGATGCCTATGTAATACTTATAACGACATTAAAAAGACACTTAAAATACCTCAAACACTTGATTTGAAGGAATATTAATGGTTAACTGAAGTTAGGTACCTCTTTCCATCTGAAAGAACCATTGAATCTGGGTTTTTAGAAGAGAGCGCTCCCCTATATCTCTCTTAGGAGTGCTGGCACTCCCCTATAAAGTGCTAGGGAGCATTATAACACTGAAAAACCCTTATGGAGGAATGCTATTGATTTTAGGAGTGCCGACACCCCCCTAAAGCCTACTAGGGAGCACTACAGTTCTCTGATGTCCCCAATGGAGTCGCCAGTTTTTGTTGAAGGAAAATCTCCCTGCGGATAGGTAGATCTCCTCTTGAGAGATAGACTCTTAACTCTCAAGACAAAATACACTTATCATGGACACTGACTTCCTTTTAGATCTATATAAACTAATGTATGAGGAAGAAGGATAACATTACCAAGTAACTCTTAGAGTCACCCTTGAACATGGCACTTTGTCTTTTGCATGCATTATAATCCACTGAATCTCTGCACTGAGCCAATCCTTTGAGTTTCTTTCACTCCTCTGGGTCACTTGACGTAAGTCACAACATCCACTGCATCATCAAGTTTTGGTCCATGTCATGTTTCTGCTGTTTTGCCTCAGTGTTCAAGGGAAGTATCTACCCCGAGAGTCAGTCGTCATAAATATCTTTTCTCAATACCTGTGTCAGTCCATGTTCATTTGATCTACCAATTACATCTCTATGTATGTTTCATGTCATTTATGGGGGATACATCAAGGCCCTCCTTCGACGAGCCTATTCCTATCAACTTCAACACATTATTCGAGAATTAGACTTAGAAACAAGTTAGTACTTTGGGACCTGCATGCTTCAATGAAAGGCCTCCTCACGTCCGATAGTGGGTTTACATCATTGACCTATGATCGGATGATTCCGTGGATGTTCGACTTCATCTCATCCATTCACATTTTTTGGAATGTACTAGGGTACCTTGGGAATCATTGACATTAATGGTGATTTTCCTTGCCCTTGTTAATAGTTTACATCATTGACCGGTAATCAAGTGGTTTCTGCCATGTTCGACATCATGACATCTATTCACATGGTTAGATTCGTACTACATCGGGATTGATAAGAAGACCCTGGGTTGAGTCATCACTCTAATATGTATTTTTCCCAGGTTGCAAAGGAGTTTCTCTTGAACAGTGGCACATATACTGTCACATAGATCCACCTTGTATTGGTCGTGGCTATGTCTTGTCATCTTGTAGATACACTGTGTATTCTTCGTGGCTACGATCAATTCAGGTCATCAGAGTATAGATCCACACTCTATCCTTGGTGGCTATACCTTTTATCAATATGATTATGGATCCATAGTGTATTTTATGGTGGCCATATCTTGCAAGTCTTGATCACCCAAGCATAGGTATGCCTGCCTTGGGTTTGAAACATGTCATAATATTTGTTGGATGTTTGTGTGCAGCTTCTGTTAGGTTCTCCACGTCTATACCCTTGCTTGAAAATCTACAAAGCATTTCAGTTATCAGTTCTCATATTCTAACTTCATACTTTGGGGGGCAATCTATTACACGTCAACATTACTCGCTTCGATAAATGTCGCAAGTGTCGCATGTTGCTCACAAGTGTCACAAGTGTCAAGAAAATCATACTGCCATGATGCCTATGTCATACTTATAACAACATTAAAAAGACACTTAAAATACCTCAAACACTTGATTTGAAGGAAGAGGAATGGTTAACTGAAGTTAGGTACCTCTTGCCATCTAAAAGAACCATTGAATCTGGGTTTCTAGAAGAGAGCGCTCCCCTATATCTCTCTTAGCAGCACTGACACTCCCCTATAAAGCACTAGGGAGTGTTATAACACTGAAAAACCCTTTTGGAGGAGAACTATTGATTTTAGGAGTGTTGGTGCCCCCATAAAGCCTACTAGAGAGCACTACAATGCTCTGATGGCCCTTTTGAGGGAGCGCTGCCTATTCTGGGCAGCAGTTGGTCTGTTGAGGAGAATAAGGGGAAGATCTTTTCAATCTTGGAAGGCAGTTGAATTCGAACCCCTAGTCCAACCATTATGTTAGGGAAGATCCCTGACTCAAGGAGGAGAATCCTCAACTTACCCTAAAGATACCTCAAGAGGTTGGGCCTCTCTAAACCTATATAAGTAGACTCTATCATGGTGGAATGGAGGAAGAATTAGAAGCATGAAACCTATGATCTCATAGGAAACACACAATGAACTGGAGGATTTTAGTAATCAGTGAAGTTGTTGTCATCAGGATCATGGATGTTTTGAGCAAGGGTTAGACAAAGAGGATTTGATGAAGCTGCTGCATTCACATCTACGGTTGTAAGTCACTTTCGTTATTGTTCTCATCAATATGACACGCTTGGCCTGTTTCTTTCTAGTTTGTGTTTAATCTCACATGAACTTGTCTCTAATAGATAGGTCTATTTCAAGCTAATATCAATAGAGTAGGAAGTGGTTGTACTATTGTTTGTCTACAGGGCTTATCGAGGAGCGAAAGATTGGAGCTCAACTCCGAGCGTGCAGGGAAAAACGCCGGTAAAAGGTACTTCTTTTCTCCTTCTTCATCATACATTAGTTTATATATATCTAAAAGGAAGTCAGTGTCCATGATAAGAATCTTCTATCTTAAGAGTTAAGAGTCTATCTCTCAAGAGGAGATCTACTTGTCCGCAGGGAGATTTTCCTTCAACAATTGCCTATGTTACAGAAGGAGGAGTTGCGCAGTTGAAGACTTTGACTGGAGAATGGAATGAAGGTTTGGTGAATGGAAGCCAGTTGAAATTGTATTATGACAATCGACTTCTTCACATCTCTCAGTAAAAGAAAAAGGAAAAGGGTCTAGGTACTAGGTGCCGTTGAAACTAGGTACCATACACAGAAAAGACAATATGTACATAGAAGGGAAAAACATAGGAGGATGCACAAGCTGCCGTGCACAGTTTGAAGTTGAAATGGAACAAAAATTTTAGATCTGAAGTGCCTTAGGATGAGTCACAAGTGAGTATTGGGGGCCTATTGGCCCTTGGTTATGGAAGCAAGTGAAGATTAAGGGAGAAAAGGCAAAATGAGAATTGCGTGGAAGACAGAGTGACTGATATTGGGTCGAATTGAGCAAAAGAGTAGAAAAGACAGAGCGAAGTAAGAGAAAGAAATCCTATGGATGAGGAGATCGAGGATGATAGATCAACAAGGAAGAGGGACCGAGGACAACTCAACAAGTGAAATAATATGTAAACATATGCTTTGAAGCACTGCACATGAAGGAAGGAAAGACAAGCTGGTGAAGCCCTAAAAACGTTGGTCAAGTTGACCTAGGGTTTTATAAACCTAGGGTTTTGAGACTTAGGCTTTAACCTAAGGGTGTCTAAGAGCTATTGTAATGTATAAATAAAGGTATAAAGGGTTTGGGATGGGAGAGATCTAAGTGGGTTGAAAGTTCACTGTTATTGTATGATTAAGTGAGTACTACTGTGTGAGAGAGAAGTGTTGAGTGCGATATCCTTCTGGTATTGTAAGATCTTCAGCTAGATGTGAAGATCACCCTGCAACTGGGTGTGTAGGGAGGGGAGAGAAAGAGAGAGAAAGAGAGAAAAGAAGAGAATATCTCCTAGATAAGAGCGCAGATAAAAACTGTATGCTTCCATCTTAATATATCATAAAGCACATTTATGTGGACATATCCCTAGAGAGAGGGTGAACCACATATATCATGTGTTATGTGTGATTGATGTTGTGTTATCTGTCATTTGATATGCCGCTATTGTGATATTGCATTATATCTAAATGTAACTTGCGCAATAGGCTTAAGGAAGATAAAGGATAACTAGGTGGCTGTGTGTTGTTGCTATGAATCCAGTCTACATTTCCTCTGGTTGTAGACAGCTGTGTCCTGCAACCCCCTATAGCTACTTCGGGTGAGACTGCATTTTCCTTGTAGGTGTTTCCTAAAGGGATAGTAGTAAGGCCTTGTTGGTGCACTCTTGGAGCCTGAACCTTAGGTTTGCTCCTATGCCAACAAGACACAATGTCCTTAGTTATCCCTAGGATAGGGGATAACATAGCCTTCACGAAATATGTGGCCATAGGAGCACCAAAACCGTTGGTAGGAGGAGTGGGGTATTGCGAGATATGTAAGACATGTGGGCATGTCTGACTACTTTTCCATTACTACATAAATATCAGAGCACCCCAAGAAATTTACTCTGTAATTTTTGCAAATTGGTAGGACATGACGAGAAAAATTGTTGCTCATTCAACTTAATGAGAGAGTGCACTTCATATGTGTATAAAGAAAAGGAATAAAATTTCATAGCAGAAGGAGGGTTTCCATAGTACAACACTCCAAGAGGCCTTAATCATGGTGAAATTGGAGGTTCCATAAGAGGTCGAGGACATGGAGTATTTGGTCAAAGAGGTAGAGGACCAATAATTTGTTACAACTGTAATCAACCGAGTTATTTAAAAAGATATATCCTAAATCCTTGCATGACATGCACATATTGTAGAGCCTTGGATCATGCGACATAATACTATCATCAATTGATAACAAATTGGTAGGCAAGAGGGAATCAAAACCAAAATCATAACCATAACCTATAGATGATACCTGCTGAAGAATGTGATGATCAACCAAGAGTAGCAGCTGTTATGTGTTTTGGAACACAAACAAGACCAAATGCAACAAAGAAAGGAAAGGGAGTGGAACACTGTATAATGAAAGTATCTCAACCCATGCTAATATTTAATCCAAAGAAAGAAAGGGAAACTTATCAGTAAGGAAGGAAGGAGATACTAGGACCATATTGGATAGCCTCAATATCAAAACCACCACCACTATATGATATGCCATCAGTTCATGATCGCACTATTCTAGAAAGGTCAATCGAGAAGGTAAACCCTTGGAAATAATTTCTAAAAAAATGTTTAGAATTTATGCAAGATGAGACAACACTAAATACACTGTGATGGATGATTAATAAGTGTATACAAGAAAAATAAGTACCTACGACACAAAAAGAAGTGAACCAAGTCTTGCATAAGAAGAGGACAAACAAAGAGTTTTGATTAAGTGCGCAGATAAGAAAACATGACATGGATAATGCCATCTTGAACTTAGGATCATATGCCAATGTTCTTCCAAGCTAGATGTGCTGGATGATGAGGAAACCAATGCTAGTTTGGTCAACTATCCAATTAATGTTGGCTAACCAACATAATATAATATTGATCAGAATAATGGTATGAGTACCTGTGAACATATATGGAGTGCACATTGTAGCTGACTTTGAAGTCATCAAGACTGTGGATAATAGTCATCTGTACCCAACTTTTCTTAGACAAGATTGGGCCTTAGATAATCATGTGATTATCAATGTGAATAAAAGAGAGATGATTTTTGAAGGAGGAGGTTTGAAGGTCACTATGCCACTAGATCCCATGCAGGAAAGAAGATACATGGAACCCAAGAGAAAGGAAATTGATAACTTATATAATATGACATCGCGCATGGATGACTACATCAATCCCACTAAATATGGTGCACTTAGTTGGAGAAGCATAAGCTCTTGTGCATCAGATTCAGAGGAAGGAATTGAAAACTGGTAGCACCGATTGTATGAAGTGTCGACTAGAAGGTGTGCATGCATTACTCATTCATTACGCTGGATTAGAATAGAGGTACAAGATGCACCAAAGTTTGAGGGATTAACCAAGGAAAGTTATTTTGTTAATGAATTTGAGCTGAATATACCCAAACATCAAAGGTTATTAGCCTTAGACCCTTCACTGAAAACAACCCCAACAAGATGGTGGGAAACCCACAAGGAAGGGATAGAGGATTGGCAACATTGCAAAAGGCTGATGCAGATCAGGTTTGGAACAAAGAATACTATGAAAAAGTATACATGCATGAGAAATCCAAAGGATAATGTGGCATGATATATTACAACTTGGAGGTAAGTTCCAAAGTAGGAAAAAATTCACATGTTCACACATACGTTGGATACAATTCCCAGGAATTGGTATTTAGAGATAGAAGTGCGAAGAGGAATGACAGACTGGGAGGAGCTCATTTGAAACTTTAAGGTAAAATTTAATTTTGAAGATGAGTCACCTTTAGTAGATGAAACTTTACAAGTCATTAGAGGTAAAAATTTTATGGAAGAAGGACAAGAAGGAATAGTACCTACATGCAGTGCACACAAAGAGTTTGTGACAACTCATGAATTGTTGGGATGTTATAACATTACCGAGGATGAAAAAGAAGAAGAAGAACCAAGAAATGAACATATATTAGATATTGAAGGGGAGCACGACATAGTAGGTCTAGTACTTGAATTTGATGCATACACGAAGCCCTTAAGAGTGCGAAAAGAGAACATTGGAATGAAGGAGAAACTGAAGTTTGCAAACATTGGTGATTATTGGAATGGTGAGATTGTGGAAAATATCACAGACCTATTGCACGAATATCAAGATATTTTCCAACCACATTTTCAAAGATGAAAGGAATAACTCGAGAATTGGGAGAGATGAAGATCCTATTGAAACCAGATGATAATCCAGTAAGATAAAATCCTTACAGATTAAATCCAAAGTATAAGGAAAAAGTGAAAGTAGAGCTTGACAGGATGATAAAAGTTGGTATAATTGATACCATTGTAGAATATGAATGGACAATTCCAATGGTGGTTCAAGATATGAAAACATGGGGTATTCGAATTTGTGTAGACCGAAGGAAGTTGAATGATTCCTTCTTACATGACCCATTCCCAACGAACTTTATAGATGAAGTATTGGAAAAAATAGGAAGACAGGAGGCCTACTCATTCACCGATGGATTTTTCAGGATACCATCAGATAAATATTGCACCAAAAGACAGTCATAAGATGACATTTACAATGGAATGGGGAAGCTACTAGTACGTAGTGATTCTATTTGGGTTAAAGAATGCGCATGCTGTGTTTTCTAGAGTAGTTTTCACTGCCTTTAAGGAGTTTATTCATCTGTTTCTTAAAGTGTACCTAGATGATTGGACAATATTTATCATGTTGAAATATCACATAGAAATCTAAGGTTGATGCTTGATATATGTAGACAATATAAAATTTCTTTAAATTTGAAGAAATGTATTTTTTGCGCACCATTTATGATACTGTTAGGTCATGTGGTATGCAAGCAAGGTTTGTTAGTTGATCTGACCAATATAGCAATAATTGTTAATTTTCCACCACTTGAATTAGTGTGACATTTGAGAACAATATTGGGTTATACAATGGAAATTTATTAAAGGATATGAGTATATTACAACCCCAATGGAGAAGTTATTGAAGAAATAAGCTAAGTTTCAGTGGAATGAAGACTGTCAAAAGGGTCTGGATGTATTGAAAAAAAAGTTAGTAACTGCACCCATTTTGGTATTCCCAGATTGGTAGAAAGAGTTTCATGTCCATGTAGATGCATCATAAATAGTGCTCGACGCAGTGTTGTCCCATCTTGGAGAGGGTGAATTAGATCATTCGATTGCTTTTTCTAGCAGGAAGCTATCAACTACTGAGAAAAAATACATGATGATAGAAAGGGAAGGATTTGCAATGGTTTATGACTTGTATAATTTCAAACATTATTTGTTGGGGTCCTACTTCAATATGTATACAGACCATTCTGCAGTTAGATATTTAGTGAACAAGCCAATGTTGGGGGGGAGAATTTGCAAATGGTCATTGTTGTTCCAGGAGTATGATTTCAAATTTATTGTGAAGGTAGGAAAAATGAATGCAGGCCCAAACCATTTTTCATGGATACTAACAAGGGAAGACACATGGAACTTAGATGATATCTTACCAGATGCACAATTATTATCAGTCCAAATGGTTGATGACCATTTTATAGAAATTTTCCAATACTTGAGCACATGAGTGGCTCCATCTGATATGATAGTAGCCCAAAAGAAACAACTAGTGGTTAAAGAAAAAATTTATTAGTTGATCACATGGTTATCCAAATGGATTTCGGTGGCCTCCCACCTATTCCAACTAGCTCATTTTGGTATTTTTCTAGTTTGACAGTTTTTTCCCTAGTTTTTGGGTCCCTGACTTGCGGGGCCATTTTGAGGCCCTAAACAATGTTTTTTAGGGTTCCCCATAGGAATATTGACCTTTGATAATTAGCAGAAAAATGTGTATTCCTCAGATAGACCTTTCCAACGGGCTATCATGTGCCTAAAATGAAGATCGTATGCAAAAGTTACGACCCCAGGAAGTTGATGTACTAACTTACCTAAAAGGGGCCCACATGAATTTTGGCACTTCATCTCCTAGGGTTAGGTTTTTTGGATGTGTAGGGTTTTTGACATTCCCGTTTACTGTAAAAAGGCCTTTAGATCCTCATTGTAATCATATTCTTTCAAATGATCACAATCATCACATCTCTTCTCAGAGATAAGATGCCACAATTCTAACAAGCTTGTTTTCCGCTGCATTTTACAGTTTCAACTTATTTCCTTATTGAATAGAAACCAATTTTACTATATATTTGTTATTCTGTGTTAAGCATATTTTGATAATAATTTGTATTCATTTTTTTTTTCAAATATATTCCGGATTAGTGGTATTAGAGCAGTCTGCTCCTTGTCGTTCTTAATGCATGTCTACCCTTGTGCCAACAAATGGTTCCATTGTCGGGACTTGAAACTGTGATTGTTGGGAACTGAAGAAAATGGAAATCTTTGTGCGTAGATCTATTTCTATAGTGCGTAGTATTCTACTTGACTTGCAAATATTTGTGATAAGAGAGAAAATGAATTTGAAAGAAAGAGTAAGATCTTAAATATTTTTTCTCCGGTAAAGGTAAGATAAGTGGAATTTTTTATTTTATTTTTTCCTCAAAAGTATGAATCTAGGTATGTTTGATAGATTTTGTCCTATCCTGAATGTTACGGCACAATTACAATAAAGAGTTGATATGAATAAATTTGATATAAATAGAGAAAAATATGTTATTCCTATGCATAGAAATATTTTTTGGAATAATAAGTGGATGCAGGAACCTAGAAAGAATTTTTGTAGATTGCAAGTCCAACATTGTGATCGCAGTGCGCAGTACAAGAAAGGCTCGAGATCATTTAAAATAAAGAGAGGAATAACACTGTGTTATAATTGCAGAAGATCAAGACATCTTTCTAAGGAATGCCCTCGTACAGGTCCTATTTGTCTTTGTTGTAAAGTTATTGGTCATAAGGTTGAGGATTTCCCAAGAATGATTTCTAAAGTTGAAAAGATGAACATGAGACAAGAAAACTATGAAGAAGGTCAAGAAACTAAGGATCTGTTAGAGAACCAGAAAGAATTAGAGAAAGTTAGGACTATGTTATTACAATTAAAAGAAGCAATGGATGACCAAAAGGATGTCAATTTGTCATAACTCTTGAAAGAAAAACATCGCATAGTCACAATAATAGAAGACTTCGACATAGAATGTGTATTGGATGAAGAAACACATGTGAACATTATGCTAGAAAGCACTTGGGAAATTTTGGAAAAGCCTGCTATGATACCTTCATTGGGAAGGATATGCTTGCTTAAAGGAAAGATGATAACCCTATGTTGAAGAGTTACTAATATACCTATGATTTCTCATGGAACATCGACTGAAGAAGAATTTGAAGTCATTAAATTTGTTGAGAACAATGCCCCTTTTCCACTTTTATTAGGAAAGACTTGGATTGAGAAGGATAAAATCAGAAGGAAAGTAGAGGAGGAAGCCAGAGAAAAGAAAAAGAAAGAACTAAGGGACCTCATAACTAGAAAAATAGAGTGATTAATAGAAGAACAAGAGGATAAGTCGAAGCAGCATAATGAAAGAGAAGTAGCTGTCGAAGTTCAAAGAGCGCAAGAAGATTTAAAGGACCTATCCATGCAAGAAGAAAGTATTTCCACCCAAGACCTAGTAAGCAAAGAGGTATTACATCTGCACCCTTTGAAAGAACATCAGTAGCGCGAAGTGACTATGCTACGAAAATATAAGAATAAGAATGGAAAGAGGAACCCAAAGACTCATATCACAGGAAAGAAGGCAAGGAAACTCAATAAGAAGAAATCCAAGCTAGAAAAACTATAGGAGGCTCCAGAAAAGACTTCGCAGGAGGTAGATCTGTAGAAGTTGAACCTCACCGGAATAGTAGAACCACGCAGAATGGGAATTCACCACAACGAAAATATATGACCATTGGAGGTGCTCCGACCATTAGAATAATTCTCTGGAACAACTAGAAACAAATTTATTGACAGAAATACCGTCATTGGACCATTGGGACCGCACCATAATAGACTGATTCGTATTGATTGAGGCATTCTTTCCCATCAGAGGAATCTGTTACGACGCTTTCTTATTTAACCTGTTGGACACTTCACTGGGACCACTTTTTGCTACCCATGAATATCCAAGCTAACAAAGAATCCATTTTTTCGTGCTATGATTTCTATACCTCGCCATTCATTTGATTACCTCGCTTTTTCATTCGCCTACTCGATCTCATTGGTTACAAGTGTGAACGTCGGGTGAACATAACGCATTACAGAAGTCTATGGAGGATATTCTCATGGATCTCATGGATGAAAGATTTATGTTTGTAGGAATACAGGTGTCATCAACTGGAGGACTGCAAGCATCCCTGCCATCTGGATATCATTCTAGTTAGACTTCTACAGAGAAGCAAAGAAAGCACCATGACGATTTGGCTAACATGAAGTAGATCCCGTCGGTTTTGCTAGAGTACATACTGCCTTTGGTTGGCATGGTTAACTGTGATAGTATCCCACATGAATTCAAGTACACATTGATCATTGCTTATATACCGAAGGGGATATTCATAGTTAGACCCCAGTTAGGACACATTCCAGCTCTGAATAACAATGATTTCAACCTCAGTGACAGGAGGAACTACGCGATGCTCGTGCCGCATAGTTATCTGATGAAGAAGACTAGGAAGAATTCATGCATAGTCTCTCAGTCATGGATTAAGGAGATCGTACAGTCAATGATCTTGAATGTAATGAAGATCCCTCACTTTGGCCAACATCAGGAGGTTTACTCCTGCGTTAAACTCCTCCTTCCGTGCTATCACGGAGGATATCTATGGCTCGGTAGGCACGTCAATGTGGATCCGGTGCTGATCAACCTCATCACAGGACTGAGCATGCAGGGACCGTACCCTCAACAGTTCTACCCAGGGAAGACTTCATATCTCTCCCTGACACAACGCATAAAGGAGGATTATGTCGATGTAGAGAAGGGAAAGAGAGGCTACAAGGTAGCCTCCATCCAAGATGGCACAATGCATATAGATTTTCATATTATAGCTAGAAATATCATTAGAAAGAACCATCCGACACAAGTCATAGGATTCATAGTAGACCTTGCAGGGAAGTGAGTATAAGGAATGCAAATGAAATGGGTGATCTACCTCGTCAATCAGATGGAGAAGGACTGCTGCAAAGCACAGGATCATGGCTATGAATTCCATTTCAATTGGTTACTGGTACTGATCACATTTGTCACTTGGTATATGCTAGAAGGAGTGACATTTCCAAAATTTGAGACATCAGATCCATTGGCCGTGAGGTTCTCTACCTTGTGGTATACAAATGACATGTCAAAGAAGTGGCAGTCGAACATTGTCTTCCATGATTACCACATACAGCTAAAGCATGCTATTGAGGGATTTCCACACATGACACCGAATACATTGCACCAGTATAGACCACTATTGAATTTCCACGTAGATCGACACTTCATTATATCACTGCACGTAAGGATGAAAGAAAGGAGGAATTACAGTCCTATTATAAGCTGACCAATAAAGATATGGAGGATATCACCAAAGAATGGCAAGTAAAGTTCCTTGTACCAGTTGAGGATGCAGAACTCTCTGACCCCAACATCATTGGAAGTCCCTTGGTCACTTGGGTCGAACATGATGGACATACTACTGTGAAGAAAAAGAAGAAAAAGGAGGAAGTGCAAAACATATAACTGATGAGGAGGAAAACACCTCAAAGGAAAGTAGGTTGAATCACTCGTAGGAGGAGGAGGAGATGAAGTGAACCAAGAAGAAGGAGGGGAAGAAGGATAAAATAAACACAAGGGAGAAGTTACATTGCCAAAGAATCCCCCTATAGAGGCTGAAACATCGAAGAAAAGGAAGGTTTCTTCGCAGAAACCCTCAACAAGAAAGATGACCCACACGAATAAGCCTCAGTTGAAGAATGTGCTCATAGTGGAAGATGTCGATCTCATCATCTCAGCCATGGAGGACGCTTTGAAGGATATCTTTAAGAGACATGGAGTGAAGTAGGAGATGTTGTATGAAAGAATAGAAAAGGAGCTGAAAGACATACAACAAGCCATCCATTTGAGTCGTGTAATACCTACTGTGCCTTCTTGGTCGAAAATTGCAGAATTGGGGGACGATCCTGCCCAATTATGGAGATTAGCAGATGAAAAAGAGGCTCAACTTCATTGAGTCCAAGAAGAAAAGGAGTAGGCTACAGAGGCCTTGAAGAAAGAAAAGGAGGAGGTCCTAGAGCAACTTCGAGTTGTGCAGAAGGAGAAAGATGAAATTTGGGCAAAGTTCAAGTAGAACAAAGCGAAGATATAGGAAGAAAAAGATTAACTACTCACAGAGAAGACTGTGTTCAAAGAAGAAGTAACTAAATAACTTTTCTTTATGCCAGGCTTGGTATAGGAGGAATGAGAGTCAACCGATATTCAAGTAGGGAAGCTCACCAAATCCATTAAGCAACTTCAATCACAGATAACTGAGTTAGAGTTCCAAGCAGTGCCGAGAACTCCGCAAGAAGTGCATGAACAAAGGGAGGAAGCTTCCAGGAACACAGTAGAAAGAATCATGGCACTTTCCTCAGAGTGTAAGAAACTGAGTGATCGAAGTGTGTAGAACTATCAGCGCCTTGTAGCAGATCCAGAGCCAAGGAAACTGGAAGCACATCTCCAGGAGGCGCAGAAGAAGACATCCACCGTGCAAGCACAGATGAAGATACTTAATGCAGTCAAGAGGATGAAAATATCATAGGAACATCGCATAGTCCAACAACAAATTACTTCCATCTAGAGCAGAGTCATGGAAGCTACACATAGATTACAGCCGGTGCAGGACGAAGCCTGTACAATTTTTGAAGATATTGAAGGACAAGGCTCACAGTTGGACCATATGATTGCGACAGTGGAACAATGTCTATTGGCAGCCAATTCACTTTTTTCTATTATCCTATAAGCTGCCTACACCTATGTCTTGTAAACATCAAGTTTTCGTCGCATTTTTCAAATAGACGACACTTTCATTTCTTGCGACATTTACACAATTATCTTCGTTAAGTTTTCACGACTGTAAGCGTGAAAACTTCTCCTTTCGAAGTTGTTTTTCGATCATTATCTGAACTGTGGATATTTCTTTTGTCATTATTCCTATTGCACTTACCTTTTATTGATCATTATACGACTGGCAATATCCTTTGATCAGTTCTCATACTTCGATTGATTGTATAACTTGGTTTTATTGAAGGCATTTAGCCTTTGGATTTGCACTTCATGTGGCTTGCCTGATCATTGATTATATGAAAATGCATAGGGGTTTTGATTAAATTTTTTATATCTATATGATATGATCCTTATGTTAATCTTTTTATAATTTTTGTCTTGTCAACTATTATGAATATCGTTTGGCACCTTGGTTAAAACTTTTGATTATATACATTGGTGCATAGTTGATTTTGGGTTTTGATTTATATGTCGGATATGGTATAACACTTGCGCACACTAGTATACACCTTTGATTTTATTGATTATACACATGACTTAATGGTTGAACTATTATTATGGAGTGAACATCTATGAAATTTGGCGGTTGTACTTGGATAATGAATTTTATGCATGGCAGAATCCACCACCTTCGCATGCGCACATTTATGCTTACCCCTTTTGGCTCGTTCATTGCTGTTGGTTCGGGTAGATCTATTACTGTGTGTTGGTGAATTCGAACCCTTCCCTTACCATGCATTCGGCTCCATGGCCCCAGTCGTGCGAGTTGAACCCAATGGCAACTAGGCCCTTTTAATGTTTGACAATGCCCACCAAGATTTGGCAGACAGTGGATGGCTTACCTTCGTAAAACGATTTGAGGGTTTTAACTTTTGCGTAGCTCGACAGTTTGCCATGAACTTCGATGGTTGTCAAGCCAAGGTCGAAGATATACAGTTAGAGATTGATGAACAATTTATCAGCTCAGCTATGGGGTTACCTACCTCGGGATAGCATTGGTTTAAGAATTGCAAGGTTGAGGAAATGTCGTGGACATTGTTGTTTCAATCGCGCAAAATCACCTCCTGTGATAGAGGTATGCCTGTAACTATGCTTAAACAATGATGGCACGATTTATTAATTCTAATCAAGCAGTTTGTGACCTGTGAAGGTCGATACAGGCTTGTGTTCCTCTACCACATGCGTCTATTGAAGATTTTTATAGGGTATCCTCTAAACATGTTGTTCTATTTTCATTGGAGCTTGTAGAAGATGTCGAAAAAATATAAAAGGCACAAGGCTAACAACAACCTGTTTCATCATGGGCTTATTAAGCTCATCGTTGTTTATCATTTGAGTTTGCTTGGTGACATTTGGAAGGCCTTCATCGCCCGTAATGGCTTTGAAGACACCGACCCTGTACAGATTGATAAATCTGTGGTAGTTGAAACCAAGGTTGTACCCTCGGTGCCCTACCATGTCCTACTGCCTAAACCCTCGGTTGACCCTCCTATTGACTTACCTGACACTGTAACTAAGAGTTCAGAGGCCATTACAAAGCCTATCAGCAAAAATCTCAAGGCAAACCTTGCTGCAAACGCCAAAGGGAAAAAGAATGCACGTTTGATTTCACGGATGGCAAGGAACAAGACAAAACCCCCTGTTGAGCCAAACCCTATCGTTTTGAGTGAGAACTACGATTCATAAGTGGAGAGTTTCTTGGCCAGTGAATACCCCTATTCGCAAGGTTTGTGTCATGAACCCCTTATGATTTTGTATCAAACCTACCCCCCTGCCTAAAGGACGACCCTAACTACCCAGGTATTGAATTGCCTCGTGAAACCCTCGGTCATTTTTCCAAACCCTCGCCTGCTCTATCTAAACCCACACAGTCACCCTATGATCAATGCAATTCATGGTTAGAATGATATTATATTGATGTTCTGATACTCCAATCAAGGATTCAATCATTGGAAGACCAGATTGCAGTTATAACCAGTCAAAAGGCCAAGCTCCAAATGACAGATAAAAAACAAAAGACAACCGGCTCCATCCTATTAAAAAATGTGGAATCAGCCACGACCGTTGTGAATTCCAAGCTGGTATAAGCAAGCAGCCTCATCGCTACACAGGTATGGTTTTGACATTGTCTTGTTTTGTTGTTGTAATGTTTTCAATTCAGTTTTTAAACAGTTCTGTTCACATCTTGAATGGCTCTGTTATATTGCGTGCATTCTATATATAGCTTTTCTTTGAATAAAAAGAAATTTCGATTCGATATATGATCTGATTATTCCCAGTATAGAAATAAATAGATTTTGATTGGATTTGAGTGATCTTCACTTGAATTTGATTGATTGGCTTTCCTCGTTAAGGTGACAAAATTAATAGTTTGCCTTCAAATGAATTGGTTTGTATCCGACTTGAAAGGGAATTTTTCATATTCAGTTTAGAACATAATCATGTTCAGATTTTATTTTGTTATGATCCATATGCTATGGTTAGTAAATGATTTGATCGAGTTTGATTGTTACAATTTTGCTCGGATTCAATTTCATTATCATTGGTATGCTATGACTGGTAAATGTTTTCGGGAAGATACTTGTTACGATGCTGTGTCGTGTGATGTTCTATCTTTGATTGTTTCCAAGTTAAGGATAATGAATCTGTCTCTTTGATGAAAACATTACGCTCAAATAACATTCGCGCCCAAATTGGAAATGAATCCGAATCATAACAACTATGTGAAAATCTTAGCCAATCGATTCGCTTTTGTTCTAATTTGTCCAGTTTGTCCTATGAGTCGAGTTCAGATTATAATTGATGCTCTGTATTTTAAATTTGTGAAATGAATTGGTCAAACCCTGATATGATTCATTTGATTCAAATGATCTTGTTCAAAATTAATCGATCCTGTTTGCTTACTGTGCAATGATCAACGATCGAAATCTATAACAAACCCTGTTTGATTAATCCTGTTACGATTTTGTTATGAGTCAATTATCGTTTGGATTCGTTCACAGCATAAATCGCTTGCTATACAGTTATCGTGATAATCCTGCTCGATTCACAAGTGTAACGATGTGTTTGCAATTTGTTCTATTTTCAATTGAATATCAAAATGATCTCATAACAAATGGATTCAATTTATTGGGAAACGATTGCGATTCAGTTACATATGATTGTATTTACTCGACTCATGACTATAATTGAAACATAGTATTGTTATCTCTGTAATCGGTTAAATGATGTGTATCCTGTTTGAATTCATAATGGAATAACGGTTTCAATTTATGATTCATTCTCAAGTAATTATTGGATGTCAATTGAATGGAATTTATTAAAAGATTTGATTTAATTTCAATTCTGATTCTGTATCTTATTTTAGACTAGCTATAGAATCAGATGATTCTGTAGCTAAGTCTGTCGAATTAGATTTTTATTGTTTTATTAATAAAATATCTCTCTAACTTGTCTATTTCTGACCTGTTTCAGGTGAATTCAAAATTGCATGGGATTTCATGGACAATTTAGAGAATATTTGGATGTTTTAGTTTCATTTTAATTTCCTAGTTTAGGCAATTTTGGGATATCTCCTAGATTTCATGTAAACAATTTTATAACTTCCACAGGGAGGTTTTACCCTGTGGAAAACCTTTAAATACTTATTATTTTTGTAATAATGATCATCCTCATTCATGGGAGGACAAGGATATGGATATCTAATAGAGACTGAGATAGAAATTGATGTTCTGCTACAGCTTTAGCTTTTCACAATATCAATCTTTTGTTTCATGTTTATGTGTATCAATTTGCATTTGGTTAATGACTACTTTAGCTATCTTAGTCTTTTGCAAATGATATGATTTAATCAATATAATCCATATCTGATTTCTTCCAGTATTTAAAAACATATCAATTACTTGATTCAGTTTGTGAATGACAACTTTCTCTTCTTCGTCAATTGAATTATTAAGTATGAGTTTTTGCATAACAGGTTTACCTAATTGCAGAGATTTATAAATCATATAATTGTTATGATTTTTTGTGTTGTTTGTCCTGTAAACAAACTTAAAGAGCATTGTAGCTATCATTTACGAGAAGCTTCTGGATCATCCGGTGCAAGTTTCCTTCCTCTGACCAGCTTCGAAGTCACCATACATAGGACAAATCTGGAGCGTTTCCAGGTCAATTTGTCATTTGTTTGTTTAGTGTATTTACTAGTAGTTTAGTTTAGATATAAGTTTAGTTAGATTTACAGGTAGAATTAGTATATTAGTGTTTAGTTTAGTTATTTTTCTGTTTTATTTCTTGTTTATAAAATTATGAAATCAACAAAAAATACCTTTCTCTGTCTTAGGGAAGATTGCAAATGAATTTTTCCAGGTTTTACTTAAATCTGTAAATTGTAGACATTATATATTTTGTGAATAAGTTATATTACAGTTAGAGTTAGTATAGTAGTAATTAGTAGATTGTGTTTATAGAATAATTAGTTTTAGTTAGTTTGTTTAATAGTTAGTTTTAATTATATTAGTTTATTAGTTATTTTTGTTTATTGTTAGTTAGTTTAGTTAGTTTTATTTAGTTTTAGTTAGATTAGTTAGTTTAGATTAGTTTTCTTTTTGTTTTCTTAGGACCTTATATCGGCTAATGGAGCCGCTAAAGCCGTCAGGGTGGTTCATTCCAAACGGCTTGGGTTATTAGACAACCCCGGACCGGTTCCACTCTCTCAGTTGACGGACAGTCAATTTCGCCCATCAACAAATGGCGCTAGAAGGAGGGCCAAAAATTAATTAATGGCATGAGGTGGTCGCAAGACTCCTCCCCCCCTTAATCAATCACCTATAGTGACTAGAAGCCGTTCACACGATAATATTCCCCTTCAAACAACAACTACTTCAACCGACGATCCACAGATCACAGTTGAGCCAACAACCCCTAATCCTACATGTGGTGACATACAAGAGATTGTTCGTCAATCTCTCATTAAAACACATAGTGCCTTAGCTCATCTTAGGCAACCAAACCGTCCGTGGGGTCAACCTCTAGACTTCTCTGATATCAAAGAACAATTAGGTGACACTAACCTCACTGTGAATCCTACAGATCCAATTTTAAATCCTGCTGCAGGAGGATTTGGGATACCTCCTTCACCACCTCTCTCATATCCTTCCTCTTCTGGAGGAGATTCCTCTTCTGACGAAGGCAATTCACCTTCTCAGCCTTCCACACCCACTACCCCAATGGAAAATCAGAACAACCCTGCTAGACCCTGGTTGGACCAGGATGTTGTAGCTGTACCTGGAGCTCAACACCCTTTACCTAAACACCCAGAGAAGTGGCTTCCCAAGTTTGATCCCGACTCAAAACAGATAGCTGAAGATCACATTAAAAAATTATGTTATCCATTAGACTCCGCAATGTTGAACATGAAGATGTTGTCTGTAGGTTGTTCCCTTATACTTTTGAGGGTAATTCATCGACATGGTACTTTGCCCAACAACCCCATACCATCGTGTCTTGGGAAAAGTTTGAGTCATGCTTTTTGGAAAAGTTCAGAGATGGTAAGCCTCTGGAAGTCTTAGTCATGGACCTTTCTAGCTTAAAAATGAACCCAAAAGAAAAAGTTAAAGACTTTAATCAAAGATTCTTGACACTTAAAAATTGAATCCCTGCAGATTCAATGCCTGTTGAGAGTCTTATAATAGCTTACTACACTAAATCTTTGCATCAAAGCATAGTTATTTGGGTTAAACGATCTAAAAAGGCCACGTTGTTAGAAGCCTTCGAGGAAGCTAGCCAAATTGAAAAGGACATACTTAGTCTAAAAGACACTTCTAGCAACAAAACTGAAACTAGTTCTTCTTCCAAAAAGAAGATTGAAATTTTCCCCAGACCTACTCAAAGTAAAACACAACTTGAAAACTCTGATTTGGAAAATTTAACTAAAGTTGTTCAAAAACTGTCGAATCAAGTTATAGACTTAAAAAGGTCGACTGATGAAGATTCCTCGAGTAAAGGACCCTACAAACCTCCTTTCCGAAATCCTTTTCCCACTAACCGACCTAATCCAAACCCCGAAGGCTTGAATCTAGAAAGTTTGCAATGTGCCCTTCAAACAATTCTAGAAGCCCAAGATAACTTGATGCCCCCTGAGGTCCCTTAGGAGGAAGTTGAACAGGAAATAGTTCAAGAAGAAGATTCTTCTCCCAACATATTTGGACACTTCTCGGATAACATCTTTCAAGCTAACTTCGAGACTGTTCACCCTTATAATACTAGGAGTAAGACAACAAACAAGCCTTCTACCGAGAACACTACAAATTCACCTCCAAAGCCATCTAAATTAACAGAGACTAAACAGAGCAATGTGAACCCCAACTTAGATTATGATGTTGTTGAAGATCTTAAAAATTTAAGGGCTAACATTTCTATTTATGAGTTATTGAAGTTTCCATTTCTGTTACAAAAAATGTTGCAAAATATTTCAGAGAATGGAAAAAATGGCAATTCCAATAGTAACAAGGTTGTGCAAAGCAAAGTTCCACAGAAGACTTCCACTAAAAATAATCCCGATCCTCGAGATAAAGGAAGCCTTCCTGTAGTCCCTGTAAATAATGTGAATAATGTAAATAATGTAGATAAAGTAGCCTTAGAAATTGTGAGTAAGAAGCCACAAGCTACTACTCTTAGTACTCGCAAAAATGTACCTCCTTTTCTTTTAAATTTCGAGATCTTCAATAGAAATGTGCATAATTGTATGGTCGACTCAGGGGCGTCATCCAATGTGATGCCTTGTCTTGTCTGCCAAAAGATTAATGCTGAAGTGGAACCATCTACTTTAAAAATCATACAACTTGATCGAACAAATGTTAAAGTTATAGGCGAACTAAAAAATGTATTGATTAGATTATCATCTAACCCTAAGGTTCATCAAGTTATTGATATAATTGTTGTGGATATTCCAGAAGTGTATGGTCTATGTTTAAGCAGGGACTAGTCGGATCAGCTACATGGTTACTTCATGATGGACTGGTCTCACTTATGGCTTCCTGAGAACGGTAAGCCTAACAAGATCAGAGTGAATCATGAGCGTTACCTTAAGTTCATGGTCACAGATTTAAACGATCCTAACGAACCATATACACCTTCTGCTGATTCACCCGAAGTCCAAGGGATGGACACCTTCTTCGACAATTTCATAGCCGAGGTCTCACCTATCAACAATCTGGAACAACAGTCCGAGATCGTAGCATATATGCAACCAACAACTTCTATGCAACAGTTCCATGTGCCCGATGGAAACCAAATTTGGTCTCTATATTTCGACGGTTCTAAGTCTAAAGAAGGAGTTGGAGCAGGATGCATCATTATCGATCTGGAAAGTAACAAGACATTAATGGCTTGTAGACTATAATTTGAATGTACTAACAATACTGCAGAATATGAGGCCTTACTGCAAGGTCTCAGAAAATCTCTGGATATGAACATTCAAAACTTGGTTGTATTTGGTGACTCTGAAATAGTGGTTAGACAGGTAAGAGATTCTATACACTGTCTTTCCCCCCATCTCAAAAGTTACCAGTTTGAGGTATGGAGTTTAATGAATAATTTTTTTGCTTTCAATATAAATTCCATTTCTAGGTTAAGTAATGTTGAGGCAGATCTATTAGCTAATGTAGCCTCTAAACTTCTTCCTGTAGAAGGCTTGTCCCCAGACGCATTCTCCATCGAGATATGTTTCGACCATCTGTTCCTGACAATATCACAAACTGGAGAGTATTTGACGATGATCAACAGATCATTAACTTTCTACACATGGAAGAAACCTTTTAAGGCATGGTGATAGATGAACGCACACACGGTGACAATTTGCACAATTTTACGGTAATACCTGATTCGAAATCTCCTGAAGCTCTATCGGACATGGTAAATTCTATACCCAAATCCATAGTTATATTAGAGAAGTTTTATGATTTTGAAGATAAATTTAAAAAGACGGTCAATTGTAAAACCAATAGTTCCTCGTTGTCTTATGAAAAAGTCAATTTAGGAACTAGTGAAAATCCTCAGTGCATTAACTTAGGCTTGGGATGTTCTAAACAAGAAAAAGCTACTTTTGTTAAATTATTTAAAGAATTTAAGGATGTATTTGCATGGACGTATGATGATCTCAAAACGTTCGACCCTAATATCATATAGCATGTCATCCCAATGAAGCCCCAAACCTTACCCTTCCAACAGAAACTGAGGAAGATGCACCCTAAACTAGAACCGACCATTCAAAAAGAATTAAATAAACTCCTAAGTGCTAAAATAATTTTTCCTGTCAGGCACACTCAATGGGTGTCCAACCTTGTCCTAGTTCGAAAGAAAAATGGGGAAATTCGACTTTGCATCAATTTCTGAAACCTCAATAGAGCGTCTGATAGAGACAATTATCCTGTCCCACCCATGGAACAGATCCTTCAACAGGTATCTAGTTCCGAGAGGCTATCTTTATTGGATGGTTTCTCTGGATACAACCAAGTCCTGATGTCTCCACCAGACCAACTCAAAACTACCTTTCGTACCCCGTGGGGCACTTATGCTTATCGCAAAATGCCCTTTGGATTGATTAATGATGGTGCTACCTTTCAGAGAGCAATGGACATTGCTTTTCGAGGCTTAATCAATCACTCTGTCGTAGTTTACTTAGATGATGTGACCGTTTATTCTAAAAACAAAGACGATCATCTAGCTCACTTATGAGCCGTTCTGCTACAATGTCGTAAATACAACATCTCCTTGAACCCCAAAAGTCCATCTTTGCAGTAGAACAGGGTAAACTACTGGGATTCATAGTGTCTAGTGAAGGAATGATTATTGACCCCGAGAGGAATCAAGTCATCGCTAAAATTCCCCCACCTACATCCAAAAAATCCATGCAGTCTTTCTTAGGCCAGATTAACTTCGTGAAAAGATTCATCCCCAGTTTCTCCGAAATGGTCAGGCCTCTACAGAACCTGATTAAGAAAGACACCCAATATCACTGGGGACCCACAAAAAATCAAGCTTTTAATGCCATAAAGAAGGCCATAATAGACGCTCCGTGTCTCATGAGCCTTGACTTCTCTCAAGATTTTACACTCTATACTTTTGCCTCTGACCATTCCTATGCCACAGTCCTAACTCAAAAGAATTCTGAGAATAATGAAGTACCCATCGCCTTTATGAGATCTGCCTTCAAAGATGATGAAATTAATTACTCAACGGTTGATCGACAAGCCTACATTGTTTTCAAAGTAGTTAAGCACTTCCGGTCCTGTCTTTTGAAGTCAAGGACGAAAGTCATTGTCCCCTACCCTGCCGTAAGGAAATTGTTAGTGCAGAAGGAGTTAGGAGAGAAGAGAGCTATCTGGGTCACCTCCTTGCAGGAGTATGACTTAGAAATCACCCCAACTCATATCGTGAGAGGGAAAGGGTTGTGTAAGTTGTTTTTTGATTCCGAAATAGGACAACAAGAATATAATGATACGTCAAACCTAGGACAAAGCGATCAAAGTTTAATTTGTTGCGCACAAAACCTTGTTAGTCCCTGGTACGACGATATTAGATTCTGTCTTGAACATGGGTCAGCACCCCGTCACCTTGACCCCGCCAAGAGAAGAGAGTTAAGACTAAAGTCTGCCTCCTTTCATCTAATTAACAGTGTACTGTTTCGTCAAAATTTTAACGGCGTACTGATGCACTGTTTCGAGAAAGACGAAGCAGAAAAAGTCTTGCTTGAGTTGCATGCAGGAGAAGATGGTGGTCACTTCGGTGGTGCCACCACTACTCATAAAGTTTTAATAGCTGGTTATTATTGGCCCACACTTTTTAGGGATGCCCATGCCTTGTGTCGTAAATGTATCATCTGTCAGAAATCATCAGGGCAGTTGCAAAAACCAGCCTTTCCCTTGCAACCCGTCTCAGTAAATTCTCCTTTCCAACAATGGGGCCTTGATATCATAGGTATAGTTAACCCTTCGTCCTCGCAACAACACAAGTATATTGTGACAACCAAAGATTACTTTACATGATGGTCTGAAGCTGTTGTGCTAAGAACTGTTAACACCAGTCAGGTAATCGCTTTTCTAAACTCGAATATTATCACCCGTTTCGGTATCCCTGACTGTCTAGTCTTTGACAATGCTTCATATTTTTCTTCTCTTGAGATGAGCGAGTTCGCTTTGGAGAAAGGAATAAAGCTGAAGTACTCTGTCAGTTACTACCCCCAGGGCAACGGCTTAGCATAATCAACAAACAAGAACTTGATCAAAATTATCAAGAGAACCGTGGTTGAAAATCACAAGAACTGGCACAATGCATTACCGAATGCACTGTGGGATGATAGGGTAACACCCAAAGCTTCTATAGGTAACTCCCCCTTTTTTCTCGTTTATGGCAGAGAAGCAATTCTGCCACCTCACATTATTCTTCCTTCGCTTCAATTTTCACAAAAAGTCCAAGAAGAAGATTGTTCCCCTTTAGAAAGTCGAATTAACGCTTTGATGAAGCTAGAAGAAGTAAGAGCCCAAGTTAAGTGTAAGCTAGATCAACATCAATAATTGATTAAACGCTGTTTCGATTCTAATTTTGCTTCTGATAGGAATTTTGAAGTAGGCGATCTCGTCTTAAAATGGGACAAACCACACGAAGGAAAGGGTGAGAACACCAAATTTCAAAACTTATGGCTTGGACCATTTTTAATTGCTGAAAAGTTGGGTCCTAGTTCCTTTTGATTTCAGAATCTCGAAGGGCAGCTTGACACCTATCCGTTGAATGGCCAAGCCCTGAAAAGATACTTTGCATGATAACTACCCTTGTATATTATGTAAATATTTCATTTTTGTTTGCACGTCCGTTTTCTTTCTGTTTTTTATTTTGATTTGAATTTATCAGTTTGTGTTTTTTGAAAAATATACATACCTGTACACTGAGCTATTCAGACAAAGACGATAGAAAATTTCTTCACTGAAATAACTTCTGAAAAATTTGTACAAACATCAAAGATATATTGCTGAAATTGATATTTGTGTTGGAAAATTTTGTTGTTTGAAAGAAGTTTATTGATTTCAATCTCTGAGCAAAGTTTGTCATGATCATCTATTATCTTTTTACGCTGTCCCTTTTCTGTAAAGGAATGACTCAAAAGATGTCTCCCTGTCGTAGGAAGTTGTTTTGTAAATAAAACATTTCTGGAGCTAAATAAAGGACAGTGCTAAAAAATTCTGATGAGGTCAAAAAAAAAAAAAAAAGATTTTCAACATCACCCCGCTCAACTATATATTTATAAAAGAAAAACAAAATAAAATTATTAATAAGAGCTGTGGGAAATACTTGTAAACCCACCGGGATACTGAACAGGTCTGCTGGCAATGGGTAAATGCATGCATGATGCCAAGACAACTTCGCTGGGGTACTGAACAGGCCTGCTGGCAGCGAAGCAATGTCGGGTTAAGAAACCTCTTTAATGTCCTTTATTCTAATCTAGAACTTCTTGACAGGATACAGATATCAGAGTGGGTTAAATGGAAACCCTGTCGAGGCTATGGACACTTGCTGGCAGCAGTGGCTATGCCAACAATATTGGAGATTTTATCTTTAATATCATGACTTGCTGATCTTAAGACTTTTATTGGTTTTCATCTTTTGAAACACTGCTGGAAAAAATGATTTACGATGATGTTTGTATAATTTTATAGTTGTTATTTTTGAGTTGAAATTATCTTTGCTGTCTTAATCTGAATTTGTACCTTTTGCAGAGATAACTGCTTCTTCCAGTGTGTCACCATTGTTGGTAGCCAATTCACTATTTTCTATTATCCTATAAGCTGCCTACACCTATGTCTTGTAAGCATCAAGTTTTTCGTCGCATTTTTCAAATAGACAACACTTTCATTTCTTGCGACATTTACACAATTATCTTCGTTAAGTTTTCACGATTGTAAGCGTGAAAACTTCTCCTTTCGAAGTTGTTTTTTGATCATTATCTGAACTGTGGATATTTATTTTGTCATTATGCCTATTGCGCTTACCTTTTATTGATCATTATACGATTGGCAATATCCTTTGATCAGTTCTCATACTTCGATTGATTGTATAATTTGGTTTTATTGAAGGCATTTAGCCTTTGGATTTGCACTTCATGTGGCTTTCCTGATCATTGATTATATGAAAATGCATAGGGGTTTTGATTAATTTTTTTATATCTATATGATATGATCCTTATGTTAATCTTTTTATAATTTTTGGCTTGTCAACTATTATGAATATCGTTTGGCACCTTGGTTAAAACTTTTGATTATATACATTGGTGCATAGTTGGTTTTGGGTTTTGATTTATATGTCGGATATGGTATAACACTTGCGCGCACTGGTATACACCTTTGATTTTATTGATTATACACATGACTTAATGGTTGAACTATTATTATGGAGTGAACAACTATGAAATTTGGCGGTTGTACTTGGATAATGAATATTATGCATGACAGACTCCGCCACCTTCGCATGCGCGCATTTATGCTTACCCCTTTTGGCTCGTTCATTGCTGTTGGTTCGGGTAGCTCTGTTACTATGTGTTGGTGAATTTGAACCCTTCCCTTACCATGCATTCGACTCCATGGCCCCAGTCATGCGAGTTGAACCCAATGGCAACCAGGCCCTGTTAATGTTTGACAATGCCTGCCAAGATTTGGCAGATAGTGGATGGCTTACCTTCGTAAAATGATTTGAGGGTTTTAACCTTTGCGTAGCTCGACAATTTGCCATGAACTTCGATGGCTGTCGAGCCAAGGTCGAAGATATACAGTTAGATATTGATGAACAATTTATCAGCTCAGCTACGGGGTTACCTACCTCGGGATAGCGTTGGTTTAAGAATTGCAAGGTCGAGGAAGTGTCATGGACATTGTTGTTTCAATCGCGCAAAATCACCTCCTGTGATAGAGGTATGCCCGTAACTATGCTTAAACAATGATGGCATGATTTATTAATTCTAATCAAGCAGTTTGTGACCTGTGAAGGTTGATACGGGCTTGTGTTCCTCTACCACCTGTTTCTATTGATGATGTTTATAGGGTATCCTCTAAACATGCCGTTCTATTTTCATCGGAGCTTGTATAAGATGTCGAAAAAATATGAAAGGCACAAGGCTGACAACAACCTGTTTCATCATGGGCTTATTAAGATCATCGTTGTTTATCATTTGAGTTTGCTTGGTGATAGTTGGAAGGCCTTCATCGCCCGTAATGGCTTTGAAGACACCGACCCTGTACAGATTGATAAATCTGTGGTAGTTGAAACCAAGGTTGTACCCCTAGTGCCCTACCATGTCCTACTGCCTACACCCTAGGCCGACCCTCCTATTGACTTACCTGACACTGGAACTAAGAGTGCAGAGGCCACTACCAAGTCCATGAGAAAAAAGCCCAAGGAAAACCTTGCCGCAAACGCCACAGGGAAAAAGAATGCACGTTTGATTTCACGGATGGAAAGGAACAAGCCAAAACCCCCTGTTGAGCCAAACCCTATCATTTTGAGTGAGGACTCCAATTCAAAAGTGGAGCGTTTCTTGGCCAATGAATACCCCTATTCGCAAGGTTTGTGTCATGAACCCCCTTATGATTTTGTATCAAACCTACCCCCTTGCCTAAAGGATGACCCTAACTACCCCGGTATTGAATTGCCTGGTGAAGCCCTCGGTCATTTCACCAAACCCTCGCCTGCTCTGTCTAAACCCACACAGTCACCTTGTGATCAATGAAATTCATGGTTAGAACGATATTATATTGATGTTCCGATACTCCAATCAAGGATTCAATCATTGGAAGACCAGATTGCAGTTCTAACCAGTTAAAAGGCCAAGCTCCAAACGACAGATAAAAAGAAAAAGACAACAAGCTCCATCCTGTTCAAAAACGTGGAATCAGCCACGACTGTTGTGAATTCCAAGATGGTATAAGCAAGCAGCCTCGTCGCTACACAGGTATGGTTTTGACATTGTTTTGTTTTGTTGTTATAATGTTTTCAATTCAGTTTTTAAATAGTTTTGTTCACATATTGAATGGCTCTGTTATATTGCGTGCATTCTATATATAGCTTTGCTTTGAATAAAAAGAAATTTCGATTCGATATATGATCTGATTATTCCCAGTATAGAAATAAATAGACTTTGATTGGATTTGAGTGATCTTTGCTTGAATTTGATTGATTGGCTTGCCTCGTTAAGGTGATAAAATTAATAGTTTGCCTTCAAATGAATTGGTTTGTATCCGACTTGAAAGGGAATTTTTCATATTCAGTTTAGAACATAATCATGTTCAGATTTTATTTTGTTATGATCCATATGCTATGGTTAGTAAACGATTTGATCGAGTTTGATTGTTACGATTTTGCTTGGATTCGATTTCATTATCATTGGTATGCTATGACTGGTAAATGTTTTCGGGAAGATACTTGTTACGATGTTGTGTCGTGTGATGTTCTATCTTTGATTGTTTCCAAGTTAAGGATAATGACTCTGTCTCTTTGATGAAAACATTACGCTCAAATAACATTCGCGCCTGAATTGGAAATGAATCCGAATCATAACAACTATGTGAAAATCTTAGCCAATCGATTCGCTTTTGTTCTAATTTGGCCAGTTTGTCCTATGAGTCGAGTTCAGATTATAATTGATGCTCTGTATTTTAAATTTGTGAAATGAATTGGTCAAACCCTGATATGATTCATTTGATTCAAATGATCGTGATCAAAATTAATCGATCCTGTTTGCTTACTGTGCAATGATCAACGATCGAAATCTATAACAAACCCTGTTTGATTAATCCTGTTACGATTTTGTTATGAGTCAATTATCGTTTGGATTCGTTCACAGCATAAATCGCTTGCTATACAGTTATCTTGATAATCCTGTTCGATTCACAAGTGTAACGATGTGTTTGCGATTTGTTCTATTTTCAATTGAATATCAAAACGATCTCATAACAGATGGATTCGATTTGTTGGGAAACAATTGCAATTCTGTTACATATGATTTTATTTACTCGACTCATGACTATAATCGAAACAGAGTATTGCTATCTCTGTACTCGGTTAAATGATGTGTATCCTATTTGAATTCATAATGGAATAACGGTTTCAATTTATGATTCGTTCTCAAGTAATTATTGGATGTCAATTGAATGGAATTTCTTAAAAGATTTGATTTAATTTCAATTTTGATTTTGTATCTTATTTTAAACTAGCTACAGAATCAGATGATTCTGTAGCTAAGTCTGTAGAATTAGATTTTTATTGTTTTATTAATAAAATATCTCTCTAACTTGTCTATTTCTGACTTGTTTCAGGTGAATTTGAAATTGCATGGGATTTCATGGACAGTTTAGAGAATATTTGGATGTTTTAGTTTCATTTTAATTTCCTAGTTTAGGCAATTTTGGGATATCTCCCAGATTTCATGTAAACAGTTTTATAACTTCCACATGGAGGTTTTACCTTGTGCAAAACCTTTAAATACTTATTATTTTTGTAATAATGATCATCCTCATTCGTGGGACAACAAGGATATGGATATCTAATAGAGACTGAGACATAAATTGATGTTCTGCTATAGCTTTAGCTTTTCACAATATCAATCTTTTGTTTCATGTTTATGTGTATCAATTTGCATTTGGTTAATGACTAATTTAGCTATCTTAGTCTTTTGCAAATGATATGATTTAATCAATATAATCCATATCTGATTTCTTCCAGTATTTAAAAACATAGCAATTACTTGATTCAGTTTGTGAATGACAGATTTCTCTTCTTCATCAATTGAATTATTAAGTATAAGTTTTTGCATAACAGGTTACCTAATTGCAGAGATTTATAAATCAAATAATTGTTATGATTTTTTATGTCTTGTTTGTCCTGTAAACAAACTTAAAGAGCATTGCAGCTATCGTTTACGAGAAGCTTCTGGATCATTTGGTGCGAGTTTCCTTCCTCCGACCAGCTTCGAAGTCACCATACGCAGGACAAATCTGGAGCGTTTCCAGGTCAGTTTGTCATTTGTTTGTTTAGTGTATTTACTAGTAGTTTAGTTTAGATATAAGTTTAGTTAGATTTATAGGTAGAATTAGTATATTAGTGTTTAGTTTAGTTAGTTTTCTGTTTTATTTCTTGTTTATAAAATTATAAAATCAACAAAAAATACCTTTCTCTGTCTTAGGGCAGATTGCAAATGAATTTTTTCAGGTTTTACTTAAATCTGTAAATTGTAGAYATTATWTATTTTGTGAATAAGTTATATTACAGTTAGAGTTAGTATAGTAGTAATTAGTAGATTGTGTTTATAGAATAATTAGTTTTAGTTAGTTTGTTTAATAGTTAGTTTTAATTATATTAGTTTATTAGTTAGTTTTGTTTGTTTTATTTAGTTTTAGTTAGATTAGTTAGTTTAGATTAGTTTTATTTTTGTTTTCTTAGGACCTTAGATTGGATAACAGAGCCGCTAAACCCGTCAGGGTGGTTCATTCCAAACGGCTTGGGTTATTAGACAACCCTGGACTGGTTCCACTCCCTCAGTTGACGGACGGTCAATTTCACCCGTCAACAATGTCTAGAAGGGCATGTTATAGAGCAAGTGATTTAGGATTTCACCGAGAAGGAGGCTCCGACAAAGAAACAAGTCGAGGCATCTCAATCTAATCTTGAGGCGTTTGAAGGAGCGTTGCCCAGATTTGAGTGACTCGGGACGAGTCACATGTGAGTGTTGGGGGCCTATTGGCCCTTGACAAAGTTTTGAGGAAACATTGGTCTTGTTTGACCACTTTTGGGACTTCAAAAGGATGGTTGAATATGGAGCACCCAGGTGGAGCTGAGATTGCGGGATCTCGCTTTCTTTGTGGGCTTGTGGACCCAACAAATGGTTTTAGGGTTTATGTAATGGGTTATGGGATGTCAACCCATGGGTTTACCCATGTTTATGCCTCTTTGTAAATGTATAAATACATATCTAAGTGATGTAAGAAGTACTACTAGTTACTGATTGGCTTAGTACATGACTAGTTGGCTTAGTGCAAGAGGTTGTAAGTTGATTTGTGTAGACAGACTGTGTAAAGTAAGGCTCTGTGCTAGTAAGGAGTTATCTCTATGCCTTGACATGATTTTGGGAAGGAGGATTTGGTGTGCAACACACAGATCTCTTGTCCTCGGTGAAGTTGGCTCTGTGGCTTTGTGCACAGGAGTAGATGAATGTAAGAATATTGAAGACTAATAAAGAAGAAGAAGAAGTTGGTGGATGTAGCCCCACACTGGGGTGAACCACGTATATCATGTGTCTTAGTGTTCTTTGTGCAATGTGATTTAAGCGTAGTGTTGTTGTTCTAATGTATGATGAATTCATTTGATGTTGTTTCTTAGTGCTTAAAGATGAGCGAATGCTATATCTAAGCTAATATTATGTGATAAGTGAATGGAAGTACTTGATCTTTATGGTTACTACGCTGATTTGTAATAAGGGTTTTATCTGTGATGTGAATGAGATTCAAGAAACTAATGCATGTTGTTGGATAAATTATTTGATATATGTTATAACCATAGATCTATGTCCCATCCTGGTTGTAGACACCTGAGTCCCGCAACCCCCCTACCTCAACCGCGGGTGAGACTTTATCTGCTTCACAGGTGTTGCTGAAAGGGTCGGTAGTTAGGGTTTTGTTGGTGCAATGTTGAAGTGCTGAACCCTGGGTCTGCTCCTGTGCCAAATGACTCACAATGTTATTATTACTTTGAACAACAAATTGTACAGGATACCCAAGGCAGTCCCACCCAATGCTATTTCCTTGATCTCTGCCAAGCAAGGCAAAAAGGCCATCTTTTAGATAGGGAAGTTTGTCTTCTTCGTGATTCACTCTTAGAATGAGTGAAATATCACAACCACATCCAAGGTCTACATGGCCGACCTCTCCACATAGTAGAAGCAAGTGGATAAGGTCATGGAAGAATACTCAGATATCTTGTCCTCAACTACTGGGGTACCTATGCACCGTCAAGTCAAGCACCCCATCAATTTGACCCCCAGTACACCGCTTCCCAATGGGCCAGTCTACCACTGATCTCTATTAGAGAATGAGGAGATAAAGTGCCATATCCAATAACTTTTCCACAAAGGGTACATTTGTCCCATCTCATCACCTTGAGGGAGCCCAATCATGTTGGTACAAAAGAAAGATGGAACCTGGAAACTCTGCATTGATTATTGGGCCCTGAATAAAATCACAGTCAGAAACTGGTACCTGATTTCCTGAATCAACGATCTCCTTGATCAGCTCATAGGGGCCAAATAATTTAGTAAGATTGATCTGAAGTCTAACTACCACCAGGTCTTGATAGAACAAAAAAATGTATGGAAGACTGTTTTCAAGTCAAAGGAAGGTCTTTTTGAATGGTTGGTCATGGAATTTCATTTGAAAAATTCTCCAACCACTTTCATGAGGATGATGGATGGTATCCTTCAACCATTCATGAATAATTTTTAGTGGTGTATCTGGATGGAATCCTCATTTACAAAAAGACTTGGGAAGAACACTTGCAACATATTTAGTAGGTTCTGCACACCCTGCGACAACACCATCTCTATGCCAACTTGGAAAAATTCTCTTTTGTCATGGAAAGGAATCATTAATTGGGATACATCATTGATCATCATGTCATACATGTGGATCTAGACAAAATCCAAGTCATTTGGGACTGGGAATCCCCAACTACACTCACTGAGCTTCGAATCTTCTTGGGCCTTGCCAATTTATACTACAGGTTCGTGTTGGGATTCTCCCATATTGCATGGGCCCTCAACCATGTAACCATGGGTGGTGGTAAGGAGAATTTTTTTTGGGGCTAGTCCCAACAACAACTGTTTGATGATTTGAAGCAATGCTTTTTCTCAACCATAGTACTTTCACTATCGGACCTACAACAACCCTTTGAGATTGAGACAGATTCTTCAGACTATGCTGTGGGAACTGTTCTCACTCATCATGACCACCTCATGGACTATCATAGTGAGACACTATCACATGCTTTCTGTAAGTACCCTACTTATGAAAAATAAATGTACTCCATTGTGCAAGCCTACCACCAGTGAAAACATTACATTCTTGGGAAGGAGACAATCATCCACATTGATCATAAGTCACTGCAGTTCATGTAGACACAAGGAAAATTGCAGAATGACTGCCATCAGAAGTGATCCACGTACTTGCAAAAATTCCACCTCAACATCAAGTATAAAACAAGAAGAAAAATTGCATCGTTGATTTCCTCAACAGATCACCAGTCATGATACTCACCACGATGCTAGACTCTTGTGGCCATGAGACCTTTGGATGGTCCCAACTCTATGAGATAGACCCAAACTTCACCACCACCTACCAAATGTTGGGCACAAATGCAATTGTCACTAATTTCCATATTCAATATGGGCTGATGTGTTGTCTGTGCCATATCTGTGTTCCAGCAAGTGAGTGAGCGAAGCTAATCTGGGAAGCCAACTAAAGCCAGGTGGCAGGACACTCCAGTGTTGAAAAGACAGTGGCAATGCTACAGAAAAAATTTTACTGGCCGAAACTTCGACAGGAGCTCAAAAAGTATATCGGGTCCTGCACTACCTACACGATTGCCAAATTGACCACTAAGAAACAAGGCATGTACACCCCTCTAACTACTCCTAACATGCTATGGGAATCCATCTCAATGGACTACATGTTAGGTATGCCATCCACCAAGTGGGGAAAGAACTATGTTTTTGTGGTTGTGGATCACTTTTCTAAGATGGTGATTCTTGCTGCTTGCAATAAGAACATCACAACAGAGGCCATTGCCAAGTTCTTCTTTGAACGAGTTTGGGCACATTTTGGTATTCCAAAAACCATTATCTCAAATTAGGACATTCGATTTCTCAGCATAGTCTGGTCAAGCCTCTGGTCACTACTAGACACCAAGCTCACCAAATCCGCGACCTTCCACCCCCAGATAGATGGCCAAACTGAGGTCGTAAATCGAATGATCATGCATATTCTATGCATTTATAATTACAAGCACCTTCACACATGGGATGAGAGTCTCCCCTATGTTCGACATAGCTACAACTGAGCCTTGCATATCTTAACCAACCACAACACCTTTCAGGTGGGGTTGGGATTCCAACCAATGGGTCCCATAGATGGTTCACTACCCCTTGCGGTCACCTTGGTTGACTCATCTTCTACACCAACTGAAGTTGAAAAATCCACCCAGTTCATTGAGCGAATCCAACACATATAAAAATAGGTTCAAGATATCCTACATAAGTCCAATGACAAGTACAAGTAGCTCCATGATCAACACCGGGTGCCACATAAGTTTCAAGTGGGTGACAAAGTTTGGTTGCACTTGTAGAAAGAGTGCCTTACATGACCTCATTGGAAGCTTCTCCCACTCTGTTATTGGTTGTACACCATCACCAAGGATGTGGGTGATAATTATTTTGAGCTCAACATTCCTCCTTTCCTAGGCTTGCACCCAATGTTCAACATGGATATTCTTTGACCGTATTTCCCACCATTATTGGACACCTAAGAGATAATAGAACAACTGACACCAACCAAGCTCAAACCCGACTGCATAAAACAAAAATATAGTGATCATATTGTGGACAAACAGATCAAGGTCACTCACCAACAAAGGATCCAACTTTATCAAGTTGTCAAATCAGGGAAACTCCTGCACCAAGGCAAGTGGCTCACCCAAGGCCAAATTCAACAAAAATTTCCTCATTTGATGGAGGAACTCAATGCAATGGAGACCATTGCTTCATAAGGGGGGAGGATTGATCTAGATGGTTTTTGGTGGCCTCCCAACTATTCCAACTGGCTCATTTTGGTAGTTTTCTAGTTTGGCAGTTTTGTCCCTAGTTTTCAGGTCCCTGACTTGCAGGGCCATTTTGAGGCCCTAAACAACGTTTTTTAGGGATCGCCACAGGAAAAATAACCTTTGATAGACAACAAAAAAATGTGTATTCTTTAGGTAGACCTTTCCAACTGGCTATTGTGCACATAAAATGAAGATCATATGCAAAAGTTACGACCCTGGGAAGTTGATGTACTAACTTACCCAAACGGGCCCCACATGACTTTTGAAGCTTCATCTCCTAGGGTTAGGTTTTTTGGATGTCTAGGGTTTTTGAAATTCCTGTTTATTTTAAAAATCCCTTCATAGCCTCACTGTAATCATCTTCTTGTGAATGATCATAGTCGTCAGGTCTCTTCTGAGAGATAAGACACCACCATTCTAGCAAGCTTATTTTCCACTGCATTTTACAGTTTCAACTGATTTCCTTATTGAATAGAAACTAGTTTTACTGTATATATGTTATTATGTGTTAAGCATATTTTGATAATAATCTGTATTCATTTTTGTCTGCAAATATATTCCAGATCACATGGAATTTATATAAGTTAGGCATAGATGGGATACTAGGATAGTGCGTGCTAGAACATGAAAGACCCATGATCTTAACATAGGCACATGATAGAAATACAGGAGGAAATTATGGAGTAAAGGTGAAAACACAAAAGATATTGTGCACATGAATATGGTGGACTACCCTCCATGAGGACACGAGGGCATATTTCTAGAATTGCGACATTTTCCAGAGAGTAGGAAGACCATCACGAAGGGATGAGATGTCCTTGAATCTGCAAGTTACCTTGTAGGTGTTTGAAAAATGGGCAGTCTATTTTGTTAGGTCGATTAACCCACCAGTGAGAAGAACATGAGCCATATACATAATTACAATGAAAAATTACTTGAAAATATGGGCATAAGGAGAACTAGTTACAGATTGTAGCGTAGAGACAACTGTATGGTTCTTGTTTGAGAACATAGTCACAAGGTTTGGGTGTCCTAAAGTACTTATGAGAAACCAAGGGACTCACTTATTGAAAAAGAAAATTGTGGCAGTAAAAAAAGAGCTCCAGATAAAACATTAAAAGAGAACTCCATATGACCCACAAGCAAATGGAACTATGGAGGCCTTCAACAAGATACTGGAGAATGCACTGACCAAGGTGTGAAACGTAGGTAGAGATGAATGGGATTGAAGGATTCTTGCAATGATTTGGGCTTACAGAAACACATGCACGAAGTTGACATAACAAACAAATTTTAGATTAGCATATGGTCAGAAGAAATCATGGCCATGGATTTTCTTGTATCGAGTCTGCGCATTGTTGTGATGATCGACCTTATGGATTTCGAGATAGTAGAGGAAATACTATCACAATTACTAGTGCTAGAGGAATATCAGTTTATAGAAGGATTCCAACAATAAGTACATAAAGCATGAGAAAAGGTATGGCACGATAAACAAATCAAGAAAAATAATTTCCAGACAAGAGATCTAGTACTTCTTTATGAAAACAAGTTCTTACAACACCCAAGCAAGTTCAAGATGCACTAGATAGGGCCATACATGATTATATATGTGACTGACACAGGTGTTGTTCATTTAGAGTAGTTGGATGGACAAGTTGTGGAAGGAATAGTGAATGGGAGTTAGATGAAACCATATAGGGAGGATCGTGCTTTCACACACTAAAGGAGATGTGCAGGTTAAAATTGTATCATAGTGTATGATAAGAAGAACAGATAGAAAAAGAAAGAAAAAGTAGGTGAAATAGGAAAAAGTAAGAAACCGGTTAAGAGAAGAGGATAAAAGTTGAGGAGGCAAAGAAGTTTAGTTAGTAAAGAGGAAAAGTAGGAAACCATCAAAGATGAGAGAAAATTCAGTTGAAGGATGCACAATCAAAGAAATAAAAAATGCACATAAGGAAGAGATCATGCAGAGAGACGAGACTATGCAGATGAAAACTAATATTATTTAACACAATCCATGACAGGACGTGCAATAAAGAGTTATCATAATGAAAAATTAGTGGTGTTGCATAACATTAAATACATAAGATCTTAAATTCGAATGGAGAATTCTCCAAGGATACAGAGTGATAGAGCAGTAAAAGCAAGTAATAAATGACAACCATTAGTGGATTAGACAAAGAGTTTAGGTGCAAAGGGAAACTACAGCTGGAAACAAAGTATAAAAGTAATCCAAGGGAAACACAGGAATATTATTGTTCGTCAAATATTACATAGAAAGCCGAAGATTACACAGCCGAAGAGTTGAATTTATTGAGCCAAAGTAAAAAATAGAGTCCTAGAACCAGTTGGAATTTGAGACCAATGTCGCAGAGGAAGATGGAACCTAAGGAAACAACAACATCAACCTCCATATCGAAGAAACCCCACAATCAGCCTATAACACCGCTGGTAGTTGAAGAAACACAGGGAGCCTCGTCCTCATTCAAACCATTTCCCAGAGATTATATCTTGCCGAGAAATCCATCAACAAAACATGTCCATTTATAGAAGGAGGAAATGTACCCATTAGTTGAGTCACTGATTCCAAAAGGAGTCATAGTAGAAGGGGATATATTAGGTATGATACTAGCTCTAAAATACATTGAGCATGATACCATTGATGAAAATAAGTTTCAAGAGCTTGTACCCAATAAGTTTATGATTAAATCCATTAGTTCTGAGACCCACATGATCATCATAGAACCACATGTGTGGGATAGGGGGTTGTAGAAAGTAGGTCTTCTAAACCTGTTTGACATACCACATTTTGGAATGAGCTAGGAGATCAATGCATGTGCGAAAATGCTGCTAATTTGTGTGCATGGAGGATACCTATGTCTTGACAAACCAATATCCATTGATACTGACTTAATAGTACACATTAAAAGTATTCCATCATAGGGGAAAGACCCTGCATCATTGTTTTTGATAAGAATAATGAGAAATCTCTCATTGAGAGAATGAAAGAAACATTTCATACATTCCGTGGAAAACATGGTCTATATGTCACTAGCATATGCAACCCGACAGTAAGGTTTGTGATGAAATCCTTAGCTTGTAATGTTTTGAGGAAATGTAGAATATATCAAGTGTATACAATGATTATAGTGGCTGTAGAATGATGTATAGAGGGTGTCCAAATGAACTGGGAAACATTTTTGTTAAATCAATTCTTGATTGATTGCCAGGAAGCCAATGGAAAGGGGAAAAAATTCCACTACTCTTGGTTATTGATCCTAATCACGCTATCAACCTGGAGAGAGCCGGGCGATAGTTAGTTTCTAGGAATAAAGGAGAATACCTTCTTATCTGTGTGCTATTAGAACCTTTGGTACACGACACATAAGGTGCACCAGATATGCATTCAAGTTCCCCATGACACAAATTCAAGAATAGGTCAGAGCATTAGGTCACATAGACCTAGTTCTCTCACAACTACAAATGGATGTATTATAGGAGCTACAAATGATCAAAACACAAGATATGAACGTGTGCACTGAGAAGACATCCAGTGAGCTAGTAAAAATTACAACCGAGAATGTTGCATTAGAGACAGAGTACAACAAAGTGAAACAAGAGTGTGATGAGGCCGCGCAAAAAGTAGAATGCATGCAAAAAGAATTCAAGAGAGTCTATCAAGAAATACCAGAGGAATAGGCCAAGAAGGAGGCCAAGGTGGAATACCATGTCACAAAGATAAGTAAAGCCATTCAAGGCTTCTTCACATGCACAGTTGATCTAGAAGAATGCGTGACACCAAGTACTGCATCTGAAGAGAGGGAGATGAGGAAGAAAAATGTGACAACAATAGTGGATAATATAAATAATATAGAATTAGAATGTTCACAACTATATACTGAGACTATAGGTGTTTGGAAACAATTGAATGAAGACATGGTACAATAAGAGATCAGTTAGAAGATTCAGACTGTGCAGTGAAAAGTAAAAAAATTACAAGCAACAATGGGAGCATTATTGCCAACAGAGGTGGTAACTGCAATGAATGATAACCAAAAGTTGTATTCAGGAATGAATTAGCTAAGGTTGGAGTAGCAGGCGCACACAAAACATACATAAGTCTTATAGGAAGAAGCATATAGAGAGACAACGAACCTAACAACAACTCAAGGAATCATCAAACAAGTAGCTGAGGAAGGTGTCAAGAGGGTGTAGACTCATGTTACTACTGAAATAGTAGAATTTTTTTGCAGAAGGAACTCAAGGTCAAGGAAAAGGATGAAAAAAAAAGGCGACCTTTGAAGTGTTCATGGCACACTGGAAGCATGCCTGAGTGGCTCGGGATGAGACACATGTGAGTGTTGGTGGCATGTTGGAGAGGTAGTTTGGATAAGTTTGGAGATTTGCACCAAAATAAAGTCAAAGAGTTAAAAGCAGTTAGAATATGGACTGGAGTGCATGATGAGAGTAGAATTAAAGGAGTCAAAGAGGGTGACAAAAGGATGCGCATTGGAGTAGTGAAAAAAATATGGAAAATGGTTATAAACCATTGGATTTTGGGGGACATTTTGTCCACTTTTGTATAAATATGTAAATGGTTTTTGGGGAAAGGGGTGTGTTCGACATATGAAAATTTCCTAGTGCTTCTTGGGTAAGGGAGTCGAGCGAAGGAAGAAGTCTTAGGTATGACTAAGGAGTGAAATCACACTGTAGTAGAGCGGCTAGGTAGGTTTGGGGTGATGTTACTAATGTATATTTTGTAGTGCAGTGCACAGTTGTAAGAAACTACTAATGAATAATATAAGAAGTCCACTGTTGTGGACGTAGCCCAAGTTGGGTGAACCACGTAAATCTATGCGTTGTGATGTGTTTTATTTTCTACTTATGATGTTTTATGATATATGCTATATGTATGGCTCATATATGATGTTATAATGTCACAAATAGATTATGTTGAATGATAACATAATTATTAAGTAATGGAAACTGTGCACATGAGTAAATGGTAGCAAGGAACATGAAAAATGCCTCACTTCCCCTCATCATTGTAGAACCTTGGTTCTTGAAACCCCTTTAGATGACTCGGGTGAGTCTTCACTTACTCCATAGGTGATGATGAAAGGGACGATGTCTAAGGGGTTTGTTGGTAATTTAATGTTTAACATCGAGTATGCTCCTTGCACACCAACAAGGGGGTTTTATTCATGGGTTTTAAATCCCAAATATTTTGGCTGTTTTTTAATTGCTGAGTGAACCTTTTATTTTTTTCTATTGAGTGTTCCCAAAGCTAATCATTGAATTCATGTAATAGGTTGGGTGAGAAATTCATCCCACTTAGTTATGACAACATGGGTTGAGTGTAATAATCCTTTTTGGGGAAGAGTGAGAGTCAAGCAAGCAAGGGAGAATAAGGAAACTTGTATGGAAAAAAAGGGAAATTTTTACATGAATATTTTGGGCAGAAAGAGGGGACATGAGTCTTGTGAAGAGAACCAAGAATGATTTCCTTGAAGGAAACCATTATTGGGATGTTTTTATGCTGGAAATGTGGCCCATGTGCCTGTAAAACGAGCTATAATCATGTTTTGTGTTTTCCTGTTGAGGAAATGGATCAAGAACCTTTTGAAGGATGCTATGATAATTCCACCATCATATACATTATCTACCTTGTATGGTCCCAACCATCGGGGTGTGGAATTTACCTTTAAAATACTTATATCACGAATCAAACAGAAGGGCCCAATATCCTTATTTAAACTTCTTTCTTTGATGAATTCTTCATTCCATTTATCCCTCTGTTGTTGGACTAAATAAATTTGATGTATTTCAACTTGGCATATGTCGCCAAGTTCATTAATCTGCTCAATCCTATTTTTTTGGGCTTCTGAGAGATCCAAGCCCACCTATAGTGCGATCCTAAGTGTTTTGATCTCAAATTCGATGGGGATAACCACGTGCTTCCCATATACTAGTCCATAGGGGATAAACCTTGTGGTGTTCCTCCAGGTGGTTCTCTAGGCCCATAAGGCCTCTAGGAGTTTGTCAGCCCAATCCTTGTGATGATTCTAGACTATTTTAGTCATAATAGTTTCCAATACCTAGTTAGTGACCTCCACCTGTCTGTTTTCCTGAGGGTGGTATGGAGTTGACATTCAATGTTTAATATTGAATTACTTGGTAATGGACTGGATGAGCCGTGAAGTGAACTGGGTCCCTTGATCAGTGACGATATCCCAGGGGGCCCCAAAGAAGACAAAGATATATTCATATAACAAATTGGCCGCTGCATATTTTGTGGCCTTTGGAAGTTCTTTGGCTTCAACCCATTTAGTTACATAGTTAGTGCATACTAGGGTGTACATATTCTATTTCGATGGTGGATTAATTGTCCCCATGAAATCAAGGGCCCACTTCTCAAAGGGTTTTATCTAAATATGAGGCTGGATTAGCATCTCATCTGAATTCACATGTCATCCCATTCTCTGACAATTGTCACAACTCCTGACATACTACTTGGCATCCCGAAATATGGTCGACCAATAATACCCCAGGTGAAATATTTTCTTTGCAGTCCTCTTATCTGCAAAGTTTCCTCTACATGGTTCATCATGAAATTATTTCAATATGTCATAGATTTCTTCTTATCGAACATAACTTCAGATAATATGATCTTGCCCAGTATGAAACAGGTATCCTTAGATCCAAGAATATGTTGTGCTTTGTCGAATAAACATTTGATTCTCTTTTGGGGATAGATGTTGTGGGAGTTTACCTGCAACCAAGTAATTAGCGATATCTGCAAACCATGGTGTGTTAGTAGATAAATCAAACAATTTCTCATCTGGGAAAGCGTCTTTCAAAGGGATGACTTCTCCTTTGTTGGTGGGTTGAGAGAGAAAGTCTGCAACAACGTTCTCCCTTCTTGGCTTGTCGATGATCGCAATGTCAAACTCTTGTAGTAAGAGAAATCACCTAGCCACTCTGCCATTGGTGATCGATTTTTTAATGAGATAATGAATGGCAGAGTGATTAGTATGTAAAAATAATAAACAACCTGCGATGTAATGACATAATTTATTAATAGCATATACAACAACAAGAAACTCCTTTTCATTCATGATATAGCTCTTTTCAGCAGGGTTAAGGTTCTTACTGATGAAATATATGGTGCATGGTCGTTGTTCCTCTTTCTTCCCTAGAAAAAATCCAATGGTTGTATCCGAGGTGTCTTTATAGATATGGAAAGGTATGGACCAATTGGGACCCCGCAATATTACTGGAATAAATAATTTTTCCTTTTAAAGTTTCAAATGCAGTTTGACATTACTCATTCCAGGAGAATTTTGTAGCTTTTGTAAGTAATTGAAATAGTGGAGATGCTATCTTTGTAAAGTTTTCAATGAATCTATGATAGTATCCTACATGTCCTAGAAAGATGTAGACATCTTTCTAGGTTGTGGAAACCGGAAGGTTACGAATGACTTTGATCTTAGCGTGATATACTTGGATTCCTGTAGGTGATATGTGGTGTCCTAGCAAAATACCCTCATCTCGAAGCATATGTCATTTTTAATTCCTGAGAGAGAGGTTGGTTTCTTGGCATCCGACCAAGACCTTTTCTAGATTGTCTAAAGATTCCTAAAAGATATCTCCATATACGGTAAAATCGTCCATATAAATTTCCACGCAGTCATTGGTCAAGTCAGATAATATACCTAAGACAACCCTCTCAAATGTAGTCAGAGCGTTACATAGTCCAAAAAGAAGTACTCATTACATGTAAGTTCCCCATGGACATGTAAAATTAGTTTTCTGTTGATCTATAGGGGTGATCTATGTCTGATTATAACTACTAAACCCATCAAGAAAAGATAAATATTTTTTTCTTGCCAAGGTGTCCAAAACTTGATCAATGAATGGTAATGGGAAGTAGTCTTTCAATGTTGCATTATTAAAATCCCTATAGTCTACACAAATACATCACTTTCCATTCTTCGTTGGCATAATAACCAAAGGCGAAGCCCATTTACTATAAGATATTGGGTAAATAAAATTTACGTCAAGGAGCTTCTGGAGCTCCTCCTTGACTATATCCTTCAGATCAAGGTTCATTCTTCGTTGTGGTTGTTGAATAGGTTAGGAATCCTCCTTAATATAGATGTGATGGGTGCATAGATAAGGGTGTATCCCTTTCATGTCAGTATAATCCCAAGAGAAATCGAAACTGTTCTTTTTTAATGTTTCGATGAGCTACTTTTGATATGAGGGGTCTAGTCTAGGATTGATATTCAAGGTCTTTCCAGGATATATTTCAATAGCTAAGATTTGATCTTCAGAGGTAGTATTCACTGGAACTAATTTGGCTAGTAATTGTGTTGGTTCAATTGGTGAATAGACTTCTTGGAATTTCTCCCCTAGGATATGCTCCAAAGTTGGGTGGTTGGCTATGTGAGGATGTGCTATATATGTACAAATAAAATCATCCTCGGTAGCCTGCTTAAATGTTGATTCTTTTTCAAGGGTCAACATGGATTGTGTGGGTTCCTCATCACTATATTCGATCCAGGAGGAATTCTCTAGGTCAAGGGAAGGTTTACCAAGAGGGTAAAGGGTTAGCTTCTTGGTTGAGTTCTCGTGGGAGATGGTCATATCCCCTGATCTACAACCAATATATGCGTCGGTAGTAGCCAACCAGGGTCTTCCCAAAATTAATGGGTATCCCCTAGGTTGGCCTTCGATTGTAGGACCATAAAGTCTACTGGTTATTCCCACGAGTCTACATAAACAATTGTATCTTCCATCATCCCCTCGGGTTTTACTGTGGATCTATATTCTAGTTGAAGAACTGTAGGGGTTGGTCGAAGGCCTGGAAGTTGAATTTTTTCCATGGTTTCTTTGGTCATTACATTTATGGCTGCTCCCAAGTCTTCCAGAGTATTAACGATGGAAGTGTTATTAATGTTGACTTTAACAACCAAACTTCTTGGATCCATGTATTTGGCCATAAATACTTTTCCTAGCATTAGATCGGCTAACTTCACTATGACATGAACAATTTCTGGGTCTTTCTTTTTCCTTCCCAGTTTCTTGAGGTAGAGTTCCAAAACAACCTTATCATAGATTAAGACATTCTTAATATCTTGGAGCAGAGGAATCTTGACACACAAATTTTGAATCTCTCATAAAAGGTCAAATTCTGGTTGTGTGGGGGACTTTTCTATAAATAACCTTTTCGGATAAGGTGGTTCTGAGAGCGATTCCTGCTCATCGGGGTGTTTCTAAGTGGTATTTTATTTTCCTTTAGAGGAATTAATGTCTTGGTTGTCTAACTCGAGAGGATTCTCCTCATCATCCTATTTTTGGATGATGGGTGGGGTATGATCCTAGAGTACTCTTCCTGATCGTAGATGTCTGTTTTGAAAATCCGTAGGAGAAATGACATACATGGGAAAAAGGGTAGTTCAATGTTGTAGGTGGGTTGAACTAATTTATTATTTTGATTTTGTATTGGTTGGGTCAGGAATTGCATGGGCCTTGGAGGAGGTTGGTTGGATGGAAGTTGTAGTTTTTGTTGATGTTGGATTGGAGGGTATGGTTGAGGAGTGGACTGTTGAAGAGTAGGCCCTCTCCAACCTTTTTTCCAAGGTTGATTCTGTGTCTGGGTTTGGAATTGTTTCCAGGGAATGGAAGAATACCAATTCTAATGTGGATATTGATACTGAGTATTGCTGGGTATGTGTTATATTCTTTGCATGTGTGTGTGTGTGGGTGCGTCAAATTCGACAATTGTGTATGATGATTCCTCTAGTAGTGATCTGTGTGTCATGTGTGTCAGGATCTTCCTAGGGGGGGCCAGGTATGGCCCCTCTTGGTTACACACAACGTTCGGGGCAGCGCCCCAAAATTTGTTTTTGGGTAGTTTTTGTTATTTTTAGCGGTTTTATAAATTAATGTCGAATTAAGGGATTAGGGTTTTGGTATCTATGGAATACCTAAAAACATTGTATATTTTGTATGGTGAATGGTGAAATTCGATATAATGAATATAAGAGAGGTTTTCCCCAGTTGAGGGTTTCCGGTATAAATCTCTGTGTACTATGTGTATGAGCCATTGATTAAATTCTGTTTTTCTTAAGAATCTATATGCATTGCTTTACTTCACAGGTTTAAAACTTACATGTGGTATCAAAGCTCATTTTTGGCTTCAGAGGGATGCCTTTATCATTGAGGGTTTGTCTTGGTCTTGATATATCAAGTTTATCTTGGGTCTGTGATAAACCTGGGTTTAGTGGGAGCTTTTGCAGTGGTTATTCGAGTGTATAAAGAGGAATGGGAAGTTCTTCTAGAATCTAGATAGAGAAGTTCAACAGTAAAAACTTTGAGCTATGGAAGCTCAATATGGAGAACCTTATTGTAGACAAAGAACAATGGATCACTGTGGATCCTGGTACACAACCTACTGGTACGCAACCTACTGGCACACAGATGACTGGTACATAGCCTACTAGTACAAAAACTACTAGTACACCACCTATTGGTATGACAAAGGAAGATTGGGAGAAGTTGGAAAGAAGAGAAAGGAGTACTATTCGACTCTACCTGGAAAGTTTGGTGTTGTTGAATTTCTTGGGAGAATCTATAGCCAAGGAACTATGGAATAAGTTAGGGAATTTGTATCAATCAAAGTTCCTGGTAAACAAGTTGTTTCTTCGAAAGAAGTTGTATCATCTTAGGATAGAAGATGGAGATTATGTGACAGAACATCTAAATGCCTTTAATACTCTAGTAAGTCAACTTGTCTCTGTTAATATTATGATTGCAGAAGAAGATAAGTGTATTAATTTGTTATGTTCTTTGCCAGACTCTTGGGATAATCTAGTTGTAGCAAATGGTAGTACCACCCGATCTACATTGAAGTATGAGGATGTAGTTTCATCCTTGTTATTTGAAGAGATGAGGCAAAAAAGCATGGATATTCATAGCACATATGCTTTATTTGTAAGAGGTCATAACCAAGATAGGAATCCTAGTAAGCCTTCGGGGGGAAGATATAAATCTACAGGTAGATCTAAGTATCTAGGAAAATCTTTGAGAAAATGCTGGAAGTGTGGTAAAAAATGGCATTATAAGAAAGATTGCAAGTCTAAGAAGGTTGAAAAACCAAAGGGATCTGATACTACCTCTTTGACAGAGAAAAAAACCTCCACTGGAGAAGGAGGTGATGTTTATCTATCATATACAGGTACACATGCAGATCGTGATGTATGGTTGATCGACTCAGGTGCGTCATACCATATGACTCCTCATAGGGAGTGGCTATCTGAATATGAAAAATATGATGGTGGTGATGTATTCCTAGGAGATGAATCGAAAACAAAAATAATGGGACATGGAAGGGTTAAGTTGTTGCTAAAAGATCGAAGGATTAGAGCTCTCCCTGGGGTTCTGCACATTCCAAAACTAGCTAGGAGCCTAATATATGTAAGCAAGTTGGATGATGCAGGAGTGGATACTGTATTGGGAAAGGGCACTTGAAAGATGGTATGAGGAGCAATGATGTTGATGAGGGGAGTTCGGTGTGGAACTCTGTACACGTTGTTGGGAAGCACTTATACTAATGGGTGTAACAATTTTGTTGTCTCTGAGCAGATAAATGAAGGAGAAAAGACCAATACTTTCCTTGAAAAGAAGACCATGTTGTGGCATCAAAGACTGGGGAATATTGGAGAAAAGGGCCTTCGGACACTACACGATAAAGGTATGGCTGAAGGTATGTCTAATTGCACTCTGGATTTTGATTTCTGTGAAAATTTCATATATGGTAAACATAATTGAGTAAGATTCCGATATGGTTATGTACATGTTCCAAAGGAAAATAGGATTAAGTTGGATAAAAAGGCTGAAAAGTGTATCTTTATTGGTTATAAATATGGTGTGAAAGGTTATAAGCTTTGGAACCCATATACCAAGAAGACTATTTACAGTCGAGATGTTGTTTTTAGAAAGGTAAAAGATTTTTCCAAACATGAATCCTTACCAAGGCCAAAAGAACCTGAGAAAATAGATCTTTTGTTGGATGATGCAAAATATGAATCATCTGAAGAAGATGAAGGAGAAGAAGAAGAAGAACCTCATACCCCAGTATTGAGGAGATCAATGAGAGAAAGAAGGAAACCAGAAAGGTATAGTCCACCTGATTTCCGTTCCAATTTTTCTTTATCTATTAGTGATGATGATCCCAGAACTATCAGGGATGTAGTGAATTCAAAGGATAGTAAACTCTGGAAGAAGGTCGTGGTTGAAGAAATGGATGCATTGGATAATAATGAGGCATGGGATATAGTTGAGTTTCCAGCTAGAAGAAAATATGTTGGTGGAAAATGGTTGTTTAAGAAGAATTTTAATGCAAAAGGAAAAGTGGAGAAATACAAATTTGGTTAGTAGAAAAAGGTTATTCCCAGGTAGAGGTAATTGACTTTGGTGAGATTTTTTCTCCTGTTGCTAAGTTAACTTCTATTAGATTTATTTTATCTATTGCTACTGATTTTGATCCTGAAGTGGAACAGATGGATGTGAAGACAACATTCCTACATGGGGATATGGAAGAAGAAATCTACATGAAGCAGCCAGAAGGCTTTGTAGTGAAGGGAAAGAACGAGTTGGTATGTAAGCTAAAGAAGTCACTATATGGTCTGAAGAAATCACCTAGGATGTGGTACCAAAAGTTTGACACATACATCCTTGGATTAGGATTTGTGAGAAGCAAGGCTGATCACTGTGTATATTCCAAGAAGGATGGTAATCACTTCATTTATGTAGTGTTGTATGTTGATGAAATGTTGTTGGTAGGAAATAACATGTATGTTATCAAGGAGGTGAAATCACAACTATCCTCCAAATTCAACATGAAGGATCTTGGTGCTACTAACTTCATTCTGGGAATCAAAATTAAAATATATTGTGCAAACAGAAAACTCTGGTTGAATCAGAGAAAATATGTGGAGACAATATTGTAGAGGTTTAATATGCATGGAAGTAAACCGATCAAGGTTCCTATTCATATAGGTGTAAATTTATCTGCAGATCAGTGTCCAAAGACACAAGAAGAAGAAGAGGACATGTCCCATGTTTCGTATGCCAGTGCAGTTGGAAGTATGATGTATGCAATGGTCTGTACTAGAATGAACATTGCACATGCAGTGGGAGTTTTGAGCAGGTATATGTCAAAACCAGGGAAGAAGCATTGAACAATAGTAAAGAGGGTCTTTAGGTATTTGCGTGGCACTACCAATTATGAATTGTGCTACCAAGGAAGACCAGGATTGGATAGAGTGGTGGACATACATGGATTTTTTTATGCAAACTTGGCTGGAGATATGGATTGCAGAAGATCTATAAGTGGGTATGTGTTTAACCTATTTGGAGGAGAAATTAGTTGTATGAGAAAAACATAGGTTGTAGTGGCACTCTCAACTACAGAAGATGAATACATGGCAGCCACTCATGCAAGCAAGGAAGTAGTATGGTTACAGATATTGTGTTCATGTATTGGGTTGGTACAACAAGAAATGAGATTTGATTGTGATAGACAGAGTGCAATATTCTTGGAAAAAAAACCAGCTTATCATTCGAAGAAAAATCATATTGATGTTCAGTATCACTTTGTGAGAGACATGGTTGAGGAAAAGAAGGTGTTGCTGGAAAAGGTTGACACTTTGAAGAATGTTGCAGATTCACTGAAAAAGTCTGTGAGAACAGAAAATTTCTCCTGGTGTAGAGTAATAATGGACATTGCTTCCCTGGATTGTTGACTATATAATCCTGTGGACCCTTGGATGTAAAGAAAACAACAAGTGAGATAATGTTGTGTATGTGTTATATTCTTTGCATGTGTGTGTGTGGGCATGTTAGATTTGAAAATTACATTTGATGATCCCTCTAGTAGTGCTCTGTGTGTCGTGTGCACCAGGAACTTCCTAGAGGGGTCCCAGGGGGGTAGGTATGGCCACCCTTGGTTACGTGCGGCGTTCGGGGCAACACCCCAATTTTTTTTTTGTGCGGTTTTTGCTATTTTTAGCGGTTTTCTAAATTAATATCAAATTAAGGGATTAGGGTTTTGGTATCTACGGAATACCTAAAAACATTGTATATATTGTATGGTGAATGGTGAAATTCAATACAATGAATATAAGAGAGGTTTTCCCTGGTTGAGGGCTTCCAGTATAAATATCTCTGTACTATGTGTATGAGCCATTGATTAAATTCTATTTTTCTTAAGAATCTATATGCATTACTTTACTTCACAGGTTTAAAAATTGATATTGAGTATAGTATGGAGAAAATTGGGATTTCTCTTGTGTCATGCCTGGTGCCTTGGGTGGCCATGGCCTTTTTTGGGACACAAAACAAATATTTTCAGTTTCCCGAGTGGCGCCTTGATAAACTTCTTTTAGCTCAGGAAGAGAAGGGCAACTTTTAGTGTCATGATTTTTCTTGCATATACCACATATTTCTATGTTATCTAAAGGGAACTCTCTCAAAGGTTTTTTTTTTCGACATCTAGAACAAAATATGACTAATGCTAGGTCGTATTGTTGCTTCTTTTTGTTTGCTTGGAAAGTTTCCAATTGGGAGCTAAGAGAACTAAGGATATAAATCTTAAAATTGTCGAGCATTTTTCCTATTTCGGTTCTGGTAACTCCTCCTCCTAATGGTTTTGTGACCCTCGAGGATAGGTCTTGGGGGCCTTTCCAAAAATTAGTAATACCTCGTGAATATTGTTTACACAGTTCGAAGATATCGTCATAGGTCATCTGGGAGATTTCCCCAACTCCCATAAGATTTAATGCATCCATGCAATCATCCTTGATTCCTTGGAGAAAGATAATACATAATGTTTTGGGATCAAGTGCATTTTTCTTAGTCCTTTGAAAGTTTTATTGAAACTTTTCTACATAATCTTCGAGGGTTTCTTCCTCCTTTTGTGTCATCCTAAAAATTTCTTCTCGCATGTCCCCTAATTTGCAGTAATCCTGGTACTTCTTGATAAATATTTGCTTCATTTCATCTCGGGTTTTGATAGAATTTTCTCCGATCCCCATGAACCAAAGAAGAGCTTCTTATTTTAAGGTGGATGGACATAGGTTGAGTTTATGGGCATCATAATAGTAATCATAGCTTCGACAAAGGACAACAAACTAAAAGAGGAATGTGTCAAAGTCCTCGTTAGGCAATCCACGAAAATTCAGTAGAGCAGAGGGTGGAATGTTTTTCATTTTAAATATGCCCTTAGACTCCTGAATAGGAAATTCAAATGTGATTGGTTATTTTTTCTTCGATGTTTCCATTTCTTCTCCGATGTTTAAAATCCTTTCTCCCCACAAATATTCTTCAGAGGTGACATAATTTTCTGGTTCTTCAATAGGGTTACTATGTTCTTCTGATTGAGAGCCTTCAATGGGATGATCTTGGTTTTGGGGATATTAAGAGGAAGGAGGTTATATGACTAAAACAACAATAGATTCTATTTTGGGTGGCTCTTCCAGATTGTTGGACGTTACTTTTGAGTAACGATGAGTACTAGGGGTTTTTGCAGGGTCTCTTTTTTCACCACTTCTACTGGCCTAGTTATTAGTGTCACGGGTGGTCTTTGCACCATGTCCACGAGGTTTCTTAGTGCCTTAATCCATGCATCCTGTGGTGATTTATAAACATAGTATCCTGGGAAAGGAATGTCAGAGGATAGTTTTCAACTCCCTAGGGGTTTCCCTTCGACCTAGTATAGTTCCTAAAATGATCATAAGGAAAGAGTCCTAATTATTGAGCTCCTCCCCGACAACAATGCCAAAATGATGAGGTAAAATTATAATTTCTAATTATCGTGTTACACTCCTTCATTTAATTTTGTGAACTTGAGATTCAATATGTACTTGTGAGTCACTCATTGTAATATGCACAGAAAAAGGAATTTGGTCCTAAACTGGAAAACCTAACTAAACAAGACTATGTATAAAGACATAAAAAGAAAGGTGAAGACACCATGTTATAACCCTTAGCTTTACTGGTGGTACCTCTCTAGATAAGGTTTTTGAGCTCTCAAAACCTCATACCTTCAAGTGTTCACCTGGTGAGTTTATAATCACAGTGATTCTGTAGCACTCCAAAAAAGCAAAAGAAACTAATTATACTTTATTTGAGCTCATACAATAACAATCAGAAATAAATATAATATTCATTCAGTATGTCAGTACTTGATATCAATAGTTTATGGGATTCTTGAATCGATAACCTTGTTGATGCTATTTCCAGAATTATTAAAATGTGTGATACTTAGAAAAAATTGGATATCACACATCAACATAGGTAATCAATGACAAAGGAATCAATAACACACACTGATCTAGGTCCTAGCACAATAAATTGTCATTCTACATCATAAAACAAATGGCCATTATGTAGCCTGTGTCTATTCTGTAGTCTAAGTTAAAAGCAGATTAATATAAAATCAATTCAACAAAGTAAGTAAGTTAAGAAAACACTACCTGTGAGCGGGCCCTGTCCCATGGGTAAGCCTATACTCACAATTCTCAATCTATCACTAGTACACCAACAACTTAATACTCAACACATAGCAACAATATTATATTAAAAAGTATGAAATTAGAGTTTGTATCTGTTACAATTCGCTTCAAAAAGAAAACACACACCGATATCATATATCCCTTACATTTACTAGCACACTAGTATATATATAAACTGAGGGAATCTAGTTAGCTAAATATAGCGCTATAAGTTCCTATAATTATGCTAATAGTCTAAAACAACCTAACTTATATTATCTAATGATTTGTTGGGGTAGGAACGGTTACATGGAAACCAATGGAAATAGATTCCATGCCCACATATCCCTTCCATGAGTTGAATCGGCTTCTTAACTGTGCAGGTGGACCAAGATTTATCTGGCACATGTGATTTAATTAATTCAACCTGCTGAAAGACTCACTTCTCAATATATAATTGTGTTCTTTCTATCACAAAGGTCGAGGATCCTATGTCTTTCATTCATATTTGGCAGTTGTAGCTTGAATACCTTTTGCTGAGTTTAATCCTTTAGTTTGTTGTAGGAAGTAAAATAATATGCTGATATAATGGCGTTGGGATTGATACATATATACATATATCGAATAATAGGTTGTATTAGAGTCTCGATATATCTTCTTAAAATACCCTTACGTTGTGATAATAATCTTTCATATTTCATTGGGAAGAACATCGAACACTTTGCACTTACAACCATAGTTAGCATTATTAATATCTACACATATGATAATTCAAATTATCTTTTAAAATCCACACCAAACCTTAACCACAAAGATAAATTAAGATTAATGTATAGAAAATTAGGTAATACCTTAGAAGAGGTCAAAAAATACAAGGAATGTGTGTCTAGCATGTATAAAGAGGAAAAATGTATATATATCTATAGGGTATAGAAAGCCAAAAATATGTCAAAATGGAGGCTCATCACCAGGTCCATTGGACCTTTACTAGCTCCATGGCTCGGTTATGGAGCTGTTTGATTTTCTAATCCAACATGCAGACTAGTCGCACTCGAAAATATCCTTCTAGATCCACCTGAATCACATTCCAATCAATGACATTATTAACATCAGGTACATACTTTTTGAGAAAATATACATGGAAAACATTATGAATACACAAATATGATGGAAATGCAAGCATATGTGCTATTGAATTTTTCCTAAAACTAGTTAGGGTTATATTTACCATAGCAATTTAACTAATTTTATGTGCTCATTTTTCTATAGATGATGCTACATCATCGTCACCCAACCATAGGAATCTACATGTTCCACCCCCAAGCACAACACACAAAGATCTATCCTGGGAAACCCTCTTGGGGAAGAAAACCCAATAGAACTTCTTGAGTATAGATTCATCAACCAAGTATAGTATCATTACAACACTCTCTTAGAGATAAATATCCCAGATAACCCTTCTAATCAAAGGGAAACCTTGCTACTATACTTGTGCCTTATCAACAGAAGATATACCAAATATTATACCAAGACATACACCAAGGGATACGCCATGGCATAATCCAAACCCTAGCACATTACCCTAGCAAGGTAAGGCATGAGAGAGTGACCAACCAAGACTAAGAGATGTGCCTGATACTTTCTCCTGTAGTTTTATATGCAACTATATCTCTCCACTAAACTTGTGCTATAGCTGAGTGAGTTGTGATCAACAAATGAGTAAGTCGTCACCTTATTTATGTTGAAGTTTTACTTATACATCTAGCAATTATGGTTCTTCTTTATTATTACAATCATTTAGCAGATTAGATGCATAAATAAGATCACTGAAGGAGAGACAATCATAGAAACAATAGAGACACATAGATTATCCTGGTAAACCCTCATGGGGGAGAAAACCCAACAAAAACTTCCTCAATATAGATAGACCAAAGACCGAACATAAGATCCTCCTCTACTCCTTCACTAGGAAGAGTATCACACATGTTGGCCCTTGACCAAGTTTTGGAGAACTTGGGTCACCTTTGACCAATTTTGGGACTTTGAGAGGCTGATCGAAGGCAGAGCACAAGGCAAAGCATAGATTGTGGAATCTTGGCCCCTTCTTAGGGAATTCTTGGGTTTAGGATTTATGTAACGGGTATGGGATGTCGGCCCATGGGTTTACCCATGTTTGGGCCCATTTTATAATGTATAAATAGAAATATAGGTGACGTAAGTAAGCGGTGCTAAGGGTAATGAGGAAAAGATGCTAAGTGATAGAGTTTGATCTATGTGATTGCAAAGGCTTTGTGCTTATTGTGTGTTAAGAACTTGTAAAGCTAAGTGCAAATGATTGTAAGAGGCTTGTGTGCAGCTTGTAATAAGGATTTGTGCTTAAACCTAGCTCAGGGAAGGAGGATCTGGCGAGGTGAACGCATATCTCTTGTCCTATGCAGAGTAGGTTCTTGTGTCTATGTGCTTGTCGAAGATTGAGAGAAGATAATAAAGAAGAGAAGAGTTGGTGGATGTAGCCCCACACTAGGGTGAACCACATATATCCTATGTTGTGGTTTCTTTGTGAATTATAGTCATTGATGTGATGTATTATTAGTGCAATGATATATGTTAGCTGCATCTGATATTATATGTTAGTGCTTAGTAATGTGAATGAATGATAGATCTGATCTATTTCTATGTGCTAAGTGTTGGATGTATTATATCTTGTGGGATGTTGTGTTGTTTTGTAATTAGGATTTGGATTTGTGATGTAAATAAGGGTTAATTGATAATGAGTGATGACTTCTAAGTGTTCTGTTAAGGTATTGTAATCACAGATCTGTGTCCCAGCTAGGTTGCAAACATCTAATTCCTGCAACCACCCCTGCTTCTACCTCGGGTGAGACTTCATATACTTCGCAGGTGTTGTCGAAAGGGCAGATAGTTAGAGTATTTGTTGGTGTGCTGTTGAAGCATTGAACCCTGGGTCTTCCCCTGTGCCAACAAATGGTTCCGTTGCTGGGACCTGAAACTATGATTGCTGGGAACTGAAGAAAAGAGAAAGCTCTATGCTTAGATTTGTTTCCCTAGTGCGAAATATTCTACTTGAATTGTGAATATCTGTGCTAAGAAGAGAAGTTTGATCTAAAGAAAAGAGGTAAGATCTTGAAGCTTTGTGATCTGATAAAGGTATGATAAGTGAACATGTTTATTTTGAAAGAATGGATCTAGGTATGTTTAATATATTTGGTCCTAATATGAAAACTAAGGTACAACTAGAAGAAAGAATATTTGATATGAATAGATCTGATAGAAATAGTGAAAGATATGTTACTCCTATGCATAGAAAGAATTGTTGGACTAACAAATGGATGCAGGATCCCAGAAAGATTTTTTTTCAGACCCACCACTGTGATCCCAGTGCACAGTACAGAAAAGGTTGGGGGTCACTTAAAAGAAAGAGAGGATTAACTCTTTTCTATAGTTGCATAAGACCGAGACATCTTGCTAAGGAATTCCCTGGTAGAGGTCTTGTTTGATTTTGTTTTAAGGCTACCGGACATGAAGTTTTGGATTTCCCTATAATGATTTCCAAAGTTGAAAATATGAATATGAGATAAGAAAACTATGAGACATGCCAATAAACTAAGGATATGATAGAACCCCATAAAGAATCAGAGACTATATTATTATCGATAAAAGAAACCCTGAATGATCACAGAGATATCAACTTATTAGAGATCTTAAAATAGAAGGAGCACATAGAAACAAGAATAGGAGGCTTTGACATAAACTGTTTCCTGGATGAGGAAATGTAGGTGAATATCATGACAGAAAGAACTTGGGAAATTTTGGGAAATCTTGTTATGGTTCCTTCATTAGGAGGAATAGGATTATTTAGAGGAAAGATGATAACCCTATGTGGAAGACTTACCCAAACATCTAGGAGTGCTCATGGCACTTCGACATAAAAAGAATTTGAGATCGTTAATTTTTTTATTTGCTATTTTTCTAGGAAAAACCTGGATTAAGAAAGATCAGATATGGAGGAAACAAGAAGCAGAGGATCTAGAATAGAAAAAGAAAGAAATAAGAGATTTCATGGCTAGGAGAATAGTGCACTTACTGAAAGAATAAGAGGACTAGTTGAAGCTACTAAAGACCAGAGATCTGGTCATCGAAGTTGAAAGAACACAAAAATACTTGAAACACCTATCTGTACAAGAGAGTAGAGAACCTACCCCAGAAAGAGAAGAAGTATTACCCTCGAACCCTATGTAAGAACATACACAATGAAAAGTTACCATGCCAAGAGGAGATAAGAACGATGATGGAAAGAGGAAACAAGTGACCCAGATTTCAAGAAAGAAAGCCAGAAAGCTCAGCAAGAAGAAAGCAATGTTAGAAAAGTTCCAAGAAGTTCCAGGGAGGACTCCGCATAAAGAAGGTTTGCAGAACTGGAACTTCATCAGGATATTAGAGCAATGAAGATTGGCACTTCACCATGGCAAAGAAATATGACCATTGGAGGCATCCCGACCGTTAGAACGATGCTCCAAAATGGCTAGAAACACAATTATTGCTGAAACGTTCACCAATGGACCATTGGGACCACGCCATAACGAATGGAGTAGCATTGATTGAGGCATTCCTTCCCATTGGTAGAGTCCATTACGACGTTGTCTATTTATCCCGTTGAGTGTTACACCCAGAATTTTTTTTCCAATTGTGATTATTTGATCCCATAGAGAACTAGTTGATTTCACACAGTGATCATTGAGACCTCACCATCCATTTTGTTACATTGAGTGATGTCCACCGACCTGAGATATCATAGATCGAGTGTGCATATCGGATGAAATTAGCGCGGTAGAAAAAGCTGTCGAAGAGATCCTAATAGACCTCATGGTTGAGAAGGTGATGTCCGCAGGCATCCAAGCCTCATCGACGAGAGGAATGCAAGCATCCTCGTCGACTGCTCATGGATCTATACCATCTCTAACTATGACAGGGAAATGAATGAAGAATCATGATGACTTAGCGAATACAAATCTCATCCCATCTATCGTGCCCATCTACATCCCACCTCTAGCTGACATGGTGATTCATGACAACGTCTCGAGGGACTTTGAATACACAGTCATCACTGTGTACCTTCCAAAGGGGATACACGCAGTCAGACTGCATTTGGAGAGGATTCTGATGTTGAAGATTAGTGACTATAACCTAGGAGACTGGAAGATATATGGTATGCTCGCACCATACAAGTATTTGACCAAGAAAAAGGGGAAGAAGTCAAAGATCATTCCCCAACTGTGGACCATGGGCATCGTGAGGTCCACTATCCTGAACATGATGAAGATACCACACTTCAGAAGACATCAGGAGGTTAATGCATGCATTAAGATCCTACTACCGTGCTTCCATGATGGTTATTTGTGGTTGGACAAGCGTATCACTGTCGATTCGACGTTGATCCATAGGATCACCAGACTAAGCATGCAAGGACCAGTACCACAAGAACTTTATCCAGGAAAGACTGCAGATTGTGCCCTGGCACAGAGAATCAAAGACACCTATGGCGATGTATAAAAGGGGAAGCGGGGCTACAAGGTTGCCTCCATCCAAAATGGCGTAGTGCGCCTAGCTTTACAATTGATTGCTGGTAATCTAGTAAGGAAGAACAAACCCACACAGGTCATGGGGTTTGTCGTCGACCTCACCAGAAAATGTGTGGAAGGGATACAAATGAAATGGGCGAGCTTCCTCGTCAACCCGTTAGAGAAAGACTTCCATGAAGCTCAAGATCAGGTCTACAAGTTCCATTTTAGTTGGCTGTTGATCCTCATCACCTTCATTGCTCGAGAGATGCCAGAAGGTGTGACCTTCCCTGAGATTGAGCCATTAGAACCCTTATCCGTGAAGTTAACCACTCTCTGGTATTCAAGAAATATGGCTAAACAATGTAAGTCAAACACAGTGTTCCACACCTATTACCTATAGTTGAAGAGGGCTATTGAGTCTTCCCCTCGCATGACACCTAATACCCTGCATTGATTCAAACCATTTTTTAAGTTCTGTGTAGATAGACATTTTATTTATATCACTACATGAGGAGATGAACATAAAGAAGAGCTCCAATATTACCACAAGGTCACTGAGGAGGACATGGAAGAAATAAATAAGGGGTGGACCACAAAACTCCTTTTACCAGTTGACCATGCAAAACTGTCCGACCTATACCTAATCGGAAGTCCTCTGGTCACTCGCGAAGAGTATGATGCACCCAACAGTAGTAGAAGGAAGAAAAAGAAATAAGTATAGAAGCTGAATAACACATCAGAAGATACTACTTCAGACTCACCAGGAGGGGGAGGTGATGACGAAGTAGACAAATAAAAAGACAAAGAAGAAGATAAAGGAGAATAAGATGAGAAAAAATAGGGCAAAGTAACACCGTCTGGGGACCCTATTGAAGAAGCTGAGACCTCCAAGAAAATAAAGGTTCCCCCCATGAAACCTACATCACGGAATAAGTCTAAAGCTACTAAACCACAGATGTAGACTGTGCTCATGATGGATGACATAGATTTCATCATCGCCATTGTCTCATATACCTTAGAAGATATCTTGTAGCGTAATGAGGCCAAACAAGAGACCATGCATGAAACAATTGAAGATGAGATGAAAGGGGTATAAAAATCCCTCCACTCTAGCCACATAGTGTCTATTGTGCCCCCATCATCCAAAGGAACAGAGTTGGGAGAGGAACCTTTCTAGCTCCTCCGAATAGTAGATGTGACCGAAGCTCACTTTCGTCATGTTCATAAAGAAAAAGAGCAGACCAAAGAGGCCTTAAAGCAAGAAAAAGAGGAATCTAGAGAACAATGTCGGGTTGCGCAACAGGAAAGAGATGACATCCAAGCCAAGTTTGTATAGGATAGAGTGCAGATCCAGAAGGAGAAGGAAAAACTGCTTGCATAGCAGATTGGAGTTAAAGAAGTAGTCATTAGAGCACTTTTCTCTATGATGGGCTTAGAACAGATGGAAGAAGACCCAATAGAAAGACAAGTAGGGAAGCTTGCCAAATCCATTCAACAACTCCAACAAAGGATAACCGAGCTAGAGTTACAAGAAATGCCAAGCACTCTGTAGGAAGTTTGAGGTCTAAGAGAAGAAACTGTGAGGAGCATAGTTGAGTTAATCAAGGCATTAGCCTTGGAATGCAAACAAATCAACAGTTGAAGTGCGTAGACCTATGTGTGCCTTGCAGAGGACCCTGAGCTCAGGACACTGTAGTCACATCTCCACAAGGAAAAACAACAAGCAACAACAGTGCAAGCACAGTTGAAGCTACTATCACCAGTCGAGAGGATGAAAAGAGCCTAGGAACAACACATGGATTAGCAGGAAGCCCATGCCATTCAGAGTAAGGTCATGGAAGTGACCCAGCGACTCCAACCAGTGTAAGATGCATCATACTTTTTGAGGATATTGAAGGACAAGGTGCACAACTAGAACAAGTATTCAACTCAGTTGAACAACGATTGGAAGGACCTGTGAAGGAGAAGGTTATTGAAGAGTTCATCGAGTAAGAGGCTCTAGTGAAGCAATAGGTTGAAGAAACTCGATCCAAGCTCGAGGGATTTGAGGCAGGGTTACCCAGATCAGAGTGACTCGGGATGAGTCATAGGTGAGTGTTGGGGGCCTATTGGCCCTTGACCAAGTTTTGGAGAACTTGGGTCACGTTTGACCAATTTTGGGACTTCAATAGGCTGATCGAAGGTAGAGCGCAAGGTGAAGCGGATATTGCGGGATCTTGACTTCTTCTTAGGGAATTTTTGGGTTTAGGGTTTATGTAACGAGTATGGTATGTTTGTTTAGGCCCATTTTTAATGTATAAATAGAAATCTAGGTGATGTAAGTAAGGTGTGCTAAGGGTAATGAGGAAAATATGCTAAGTTCTAGATTTTGATCTATGTGATTGCAAAGGCTTTGTGCTTACTGTGTGTTAAGAAATTACAGAGCTAAGTGCAAGTGATTGTAAGAGGTTTATGTGCAATTGTAAGAAGGCTTTGTGCTTAAACCTAGCTTGGGGAAGGAGGATCTGGCAAGGTACGCGCAGATCTCCTGCCCTATGCAGAGTAGGTTCTGGTGGATCTGTGCTTGTAGAATATTGAGAGAAGATAATAAAGAAGAGAAGAGTTGGTGGATGTAGCCCCACACTGGGGTGAACCACATATATCTTGTGTTGTGGTTGCTTTGTGCATTATAGTCGTTGATGTGATGTATTATTAGTGCAATGATATATTTTAGATGCATCTGATATTATAGCTTAGTTTTTAGTAATGTGAATGGATTCTATATCTGATCTATTTCTATGTGCTAAGTGCTCGATGTATTAGATCTTATGAGATGCTACGTTGTTTTGTAATTAGGATTTGGATCTTCGATGTAAATAAGGGTTAATTTCTAATGAATGTTGACTACTAAGTGTTCTATTAAGGTATTGTAATCACATATCTGTGCCCCAACTAGGTTGCAGACATCTGAGTCTTGCAACCACCCCTGCTTCTACCTTAGGTGAGACTTCATATGCTTCGCAGGTGTTGCCGAAAGGGCCGATAGTTAGGGTTTTTTTGTTGTGCTACTGAAGCGTTGAACCCTAGGTTTTCCCCTGTGCCAACAAAATCACTTGACTAAGAAATACTAAGACACACATGAATATCTATCCTTGACGTCACACTTAGTTGCAATACCAGTTCCTCCAATACTTGCACACTTCTTCATAGTTGTAGAGCTAGTGTGATGAGTGTGTGTAAATGAGACACCATCCTCACATATAAATACAGGTTGTGAGGTGTCTCTAGGGTTGTGACTCTTCACTTGGTGGAGCCAACTTCTCCTAGAAGTGTCTAAAACCAATTTACAATTACTAGGGATTGAATTTACAAATACCACCCTACAAATACATGTTGATCAATCCAAAAAAGGGTATTTGATATTATACAATACCCAACATGATCAATCCACAAAAGGGTATTTGATCTATACAATAATGAGTCAAATATAAGTAGAATATTCTTCAAAGTTACAATATTTCAACACTCTCCCTTAACAAGAAGGGTATCATATTGACAACATTAATAACAATTGATTGGAATCAATACATCATCATCAACATCAAGAACATTGTTGGTCATTTCTATAGATCATCATAATTTTTTCTCATCATCAACATCAATAGAAATTGAACATCATCATCATATGCAACACATAGTTGGAGTAACATCATCATCATCATCAACATGAAGTTGGAACATCAACATCAATAGCACGAAGCTGGAACAACAACATCATCAACAACGCAAAGTTGGAATAAAATCATCAACAACACGAAGATGGAACATCAACATCTATATGTGGCAACAAAATGAGGTAGGTGCATCAACAACAACATCTATGGTAATTTGACAAACCATCCTTACTAGACCTCTGGGATCTGCCTGAGAATCATAAGATTCTCTAGGATATAAAATCCTAACAAGCTACCATGTGGTACTTTGACATACCATCCTTACCAGAACTTCCGGATCTACCCAGGAATCATAATACTACTAGGATATAAAATCCTAATTGAGCTACCACTATTGACCACATATGGAATATGCGTGCATAGGTACTCTAACAGATCATCCTTACCGTACCATTGGGATCTATTCAGGGATGATCAGTCCCCTAGGATATAAAATCCTAACTGAGCTACATGTTGTTGGTCAAGATACCATAGTATCATCGACATCACTCCCCCTTTCGATGGAGGTCCTTTCGGACTACACCAAGATTTGTCTCGGAAGTGATCAAAATTCACATGAGATAGAGGCTTAGTCAACACATCTGCAACCTACTCATCTTTTCCAACATATTGGATCTTTACATCTCCCTTTTGCACCATGTCATGAATGTAGTGATACCAGATCTCTATGTGCTTCATCTTATCATGGAATACTGGGTTCTCTATCATTCTTATGCAACTTTGGTTATCACATAGAATCATGGTAGCTTCCATCTCCATATCGAACAGACCTTTCAACAACTTCCAAATCTATATGGCTTCACAACTGGTGGAGCATGCTGCAATGTACTTCGCTTCTACCATACTGAGAGTAATAATGTATTTCTTCCCACTTTACCATGAAGTCATGGCTGAACCCAAACTGAAACAACATCCTGAAGTGCTTTTTTCTGTCCTTAAGGCATATCATCACATGCTTTGTAGTTACAAGGTGAGCATGTCTGGGCTCCACCAAATATTGAATCAAGTTTTTCACATCAAAGCATATATCTGGCCTGGTATTCATCAGCTACATAAACAAATGAATCATCTATCTGTATAGAGTATCATCCAATAACTTCAGATTCGTCTCCATAGGAGTGGACATGGTTCTATAGTCCATCATGTTGAATCTCTTCAGAATTTCCACAACATAAATTCCTTGACTAAGGAAAATCTCTTATGGGATCTACCATACTTTAATACCTAAGAAATAGTGCATCGAGCCTAGGTCCTTCATTTCAAATTCATCGAAAATATTCTTCTTACAATATGTGATGAGATTTTCATCATCTATCAAGAATAAGTCATCCATATATATTATCAATACAACTAGCTCATCATTCCTAACCTTGAATTAAATATTAGAATCATATTTATTCTTGGTAAATCTTAAGCTCATCAGAAAACTATCAATCCTGTCATACCAAGCTCTTGGATCTTGCTTCAACTTGCAAACATGAGACTTCTTTTCCTATAATTTGAAACCAAATTTTCACATCACATTGTACCAACCTGGTACACTTGTTCAACTACAACTTAATATGCACAATCATGTGATAGCTCTATGAGATTTATTCAAAGCACTATCTATCTCACTACATGAGAGTATGTCCTCTCCTCTCTCTGCAATTTTTCCTCTAGAACCAGGACTCTGCATCTGCAGCTACTATTTCTGAAGATGAGAATAACGAATCTATTCTCACTATAGTTTTTGAACCTTGAGAGTATCTCCTCTATTCTATCATGGCAACAAATTCGTATGAAACTGAGAGTGGATGATACTAAAGGTAGATTTTCTTCTTTCATGGAGTCAAATCAATCTTTTATTGTAGTTATGTCTTCATGGTCCGACTCATGTACTGCACCAACTGGTATTGGATACAACTCAATATCAAATACATGGATTGTCATACCTGCTCCCTCTGAATCTCATATTGTGTCAAATTATTTTAATGAATCATGTTTGTTCTATATATACTTCTTATGATTATTGGAGCAAGTGTCTCATCATAGTCTTCTGCCTCTTACCGGGAGAATCCTCTGGACACAAATCATGATTTGTACATCTTTATATTGTTATCTGCAACATGATTGATTTGTTAGATCAATATTGGAAGTCACCATTGAATTCCCTTATGGTCTTAAGGAAAAATACATATCCCAGTCCTTCTGACTGGCTTCCTCTTCTGTCATTGAACCAAGGGAATATTCTCAGGATATTTCATGTCTCCTAGAGGTCTCTGAAGCTACAATATAGTCTTCTCAACTCATGGAATCTGTCTATCAGTCCTGAAAGATGTCTCTTTTTCCCATCTGATCCTTTATGAGATCATGCTTACTCTGAGACTTGATTTCTTCTAAGTCTACAAAAACTTCATAGTCTCTACAAGATATACTTGGTGTTGAATACCAAGTCTTAATATGAAAATATGATTGAGACTTCAAACAAATTCTTCTTCCTGTCAAGGTCGATTCATTATCTACTGTGAGTTCTATTCTAACATCCAGTCATGTTTGGAGCCTTCTTCTCCTTACAATAGATCTCCATATGAGATACTCAATATCTCAAAAGTAGCTTCTTCTTCATATTCTTTGATACATGGATGTATATAAAAATGTATACAACTTGGATAGTTTGCTCCATGTCTCATCTAATTTTTTGCCTACTGCAATCGTCACTATAACTCCCTCAAGGTTATTACAAGTGACATACCTGGAACAAGAACAACAAGGGAGAAAAAGTAGAAAATAATAATACTCTTTATAATTTAAATATAAAGAATAGAGAGAACAATCACCACAGTAGCTCCTTCAGAGCTATCACTTCCGACCTTCCTGAAACAAGGGTCAAAAGTAAGAAATACAATAATAAGAAATGAGAGAAAAACTCTTCTAGTGTTGTGATCAATCATTCCTCCATGGTATCTTGGAAACAAAACAAGAAGTTTATCCTAGAGGAGATGTTAGTTATATCTAGTAAATTATTACAGTAAGCATTTATCTCAATAGTTCTCACATGCTACCAAGTATTCAATAATACAACTTTTCAAATATTTCTATCACAACTATAGTGTTTAGCAGTTATCAAACTTGATATGTGTAAATTTGAATCTTATCAATTTAATCTATCAAAACTAGAACATGGAGTCTTGTCCTCAAGAATGAGTGTGTTTCTTTTCTTCTGAGTCTCCTTCACTCAAGATGACAAGTACTTTCTTCAACCTATCCTCTGTACTAAGACAATATACTATCTTGACAAAAATTTGAGTTAGGGAATAAACTCTATAATCTCAACTTTAATCAATCTAATACTTTGAATTTGATTTTGACCAATGGTTAATATGATAATTTTAACAGATCAAAATACAACCTATATGTTCATAAGATCACAATAATTCCATAACAAATAGGGGAATACAAAATTAATCAAAATTGGGTTGCATAGCTCCTTTGAATGTGTTGTATTTGAGATTCTTTTGGATCTATGATTGTTTCTTAGACAAAATATCCTTTTTCTTGCAAGTACCCTTTAAAATAATGATATAGTTTAAACATATGTAAGTACATACCTTTGACAACATCGAAAGTTAGTGGAACCAACAATAAAACACCTTTAAAACTTTAAAGGTGCTTCAAATTGTAACTTAAAGTTAGTTGGATATTTTCTAGGGTAAGGCGCATTAGGACAATAAAAACCAGTCCCAACACTTGACAAAATATTTCACCTCAATTGTTGATGGCACTGCAACTGGTGCTACCTGGAATGAAGGACTATCAATACAACTACAATTGATACTACAACTGCAACTGATATTGCAACTGGTACTGCAACTGTAACTTAGGGTTTTATGAGGAAACCCTGATTTCTTAAACTTTAAATTTCAGAATTCTGATCTAGGGACTAGATGCACCCTCCTAAGGAGAGTTCCTATATGTGGTTACTTCCCTCAATGTCCTCCTTAAACACATAAAACATCACACTTAGGTTAATGAAGAAACCCTAATTCTGCAACAACTGCAGTACTGAAACTGAATCTTGGAGAGGGTGTGCTGAAGCTAGACACTTCTTATAAACTGTGAGTTGGTCTCTTTCATGCCTGCTCTGATACTATGTTGAATTTTTACTTTTACATATAGCAATTACAGTTCTTCTTTATTATTACAATCATTTATCACATTAGCTTCATAAATAAGATCATTGAAAGAGAGACAATCACATAAACAATAGAGACACACAAATTATCCCAGGAAACCCTCATGGGGGAGAAAACCTAGAAAAAACTTCCTCAATATAGATAGACCAAAGACTAAACAAAATATCCTCCTCTACTCCTTCACTAGGAAGAGTAGCACACCACTTGACCAAGAAATACCAAGACAAAGACCAAGAACCCTCTTTGACGTCACACTTAGCTGCAGTAACAATTCCTCCAAGACTTACGCACTTCTTCATAGCTGCAAAGCTAGTGTGGTGAGTGTGTGTAAATAATACACCATCCTCACCTATAAATACAGGTTGTGAGGTGGCACTATGGTTGTGACTCTTCACTTGGTGGATCCAACTTCTCCTAGAAGTGGCTAAAACCACTTTACAATTACTAGGGGTCGACTTTACAAATACTACCATACAAATACATGTTGACCAAACCAAAAAAGGGGATTTGATCTTATAAAATACTGACTTGATCAATCCACAAAAGGGGATTTGATATATACAATAATGACTCAAATATAAGTAGAATATTCTTCTAAGTTACAATATTTCAAAAATTATTCTGTTAGTGAATGTTTCCCACAAGGTTGACCTATTTATGTTTGGAAAGAATAATTTGATCTTCGTGTGTGGTTTCCTTGATTCCACTTGCATTTCCTTTGGTTGTAGACACCTATGTCCTGCAACCCCCTATTGCTACTTCGAGTGAGACTGCATCTGCTTCACATGTGTTTCCGAAAGGGCCAGTAGTTAGGGCTTGTTGGTGCACTATTAGAGCTGAACCCTGGGTCTGCCCCTGTGCCAACAAATGGTTCCATTTCTGGGACTGAGATCTTCTTGAGGGAATGTCAAGGTGGTTTCCATCGAAGACAAATATTCAAAAGTGGATAGAAGAACAAGAAAAGGACTTCGCAGAATCTCAAAATAAGAACCCTAATATTAGCATAGAATACTGGTTGGGAAGGTATATATTTACTGATATACATGAGATTTTCTTTGGAGGGATTCATAAGGAGCCATACGAGTGGCTAGCTAGATTAGTAGACACATAGTTTGTCATCAGATCTAGATCGCCTATGGTTTGGATGTTGGTGCTAATAAAGAAGGTCAAGAGAGTTGATCACACCGTATCAAGAGAAGTAGATCACTGGTTTGATAGTACCATTGGAGGGTATGTCACATAGTTTTCTATTGATAGGTTATAATCATATAGCCAAGCAAAGAGATATTTCTTTAAAGGATGTAGAAGAAAATTTTTACACTTCTTGAAGTTGAAGATCAAGATGCTATTGCATGAGAAGAACATCTTGAAGATACAGTAGTGGGTCAAATTGAAAAAGATAATGTTTAAGAATTCAAATAGTGACAACGACACATAGATCAGACAAACGCACAGTGGGAGGACCTTCAGAGAAGTTCCTCTGGTGAACTTGTTTGAGAAGAGTCACGAACCAACACAAGAAGAAGGGTTCTATAGTGGAGAAGAAGAAGAGTTGTTGAACAAGGAACATTTAGAGTACGCTAGGCCAGAAGAAGATAATACTTAAGAACTTCACCGAGAAGAGTCAGAAACTTCAAGGACTGTGCATACTGTTGAAGTAAATGCTATTACACCCCCTGTTGTTTTAATAGCATTAAGTAACCAGAGTAACCTAAGTTGATCTATTCCCCCATCAGGCTTAGGATGGAGAATCAATAGGCTGTGATCCCCTTCAGAAGACTGGAACATGTCCCTATGGACATCGATGAGGTCAGAACATTTGTGGACTTCGAGGTTATTGAGATAGTGTATGATAGTTGTCCTTACCTTGCACTGTTAGGAATTGATTGAGCTTTCAACAATTCTACTTTTGTTGAAATGAAGAAAATAAGAATGATGTTTGAAGGTGATGGCCTTAGGGTCATCACACCTTTGGATCCCGATGAAGGTCCCAGATACACATAGCCCATCAGAGAAGAAGATCACACATATATGTTGGAGTATATATACAAATTGACAACAAGACAACAAGATTACATTAATCCTACAACATATGGGAATTTAAGCTGGAGAAGTGAAATTTCATGTTCATCAGACTTCGAAGAAGCACTGGATAACTGGAAGAATAAAATGTATGAAGTTTCTACACGGAGATGTTCTAGACTGACCAGAGAAGTTTGTTGGATTGGCACAACAGTAAGTAATTTACCCACATTTGATGGTTTGAATCACTTAGAAACTTTCTTATTGGAATTTGAAGAAACTGTACCAGTACAATAAATACTATTGGAACTAGATGAGGCTTTTAAAGATACTCCAACAATATGGTGGGGAACACATAAAAGGAACATCATGAACTTGATACAATGTCGCACTTTGATGACAACACGATTTTTAGAACAAGTCGAAGGATGCGAACTTAGGTACATAGGTCAAAGATGTATGAAAGACCATGTAAGAGGTTATGAGGGGGCATGGATCTGAATTCCTCAAGAGCAGTGGGTGCATAAATTCATCAATATTCTAGCCACAACGACTATCAACTGGTACCTTGAAGCGGAACTGCGCCTCACCACTGCAGATTGGCAAGGTATGACTCATAATTTTGTAGCTACATTTTTATTTGAAATTCAATGATCCAGGTTGATATCGGTGGCCACCCACCTTTTCCAACTGGCTCAAAACAATTTTCTGGCAATTTTGGGAATTTACTATTTTTAGCAGTTTTAACTTTCGGGGCCATTTTGAGGGCCTAAATGAAGGTTTTTAGGTATTGAGCTTCTCAATGATAGTCAAAGTCATGATTGATCCCCCTAAATGAATCTCCTCGATGATACCTTTCCAACAGGCTATCATACACATAAAATGGAGATCATATTCAAACGTTACGAACCTGGGAAGTTAATGTACTAACTTACCCAAACAAGGCCCACATGAATTTTGGTGCTTCATCTCCTAGGGTTAGGTTTTTGGATGTCTAGGGTTTTTGGAATTAATTTTTATTATAAAAAGGCCTTTATAGCCTCATTGTAATCATCTTCTTGCGAATGAGCACAACCGTCACATCTCTTCTCAGAGATAAGCCGCCACCATTCAAACAAGCTTGTTTCAGTTGCATTTTACAGTTTCAACTTATTTCCTTATTGAATAGAAAACCAATTTTACTATATCTTTGTTATTTTGTGTTAAGTACCTATTAATAATCTATATTCATTTTGTTCCACTCATAAAATCCAGATCACTGGTATCAGAGCGGTCTTCTCCTTATCATCTTAATGCATGTCCCCAACGAGGTCGGAGTACAAAGAGTTGGGTCTCGAGCTTATTTCTCTTGAGGAAAAAATCTCTCACATTCCCAAGCGACCTCTCATGGCAGGAGAAAATAAATATGAGAACAATATATCCTTTCACACTATTGATTGAGGAAGCCCTCACTCAATAAAGGAACAAGATGATGGATAGTTTCACGCAAATCCTTCGATGGCTACCAACATGCAACACATCTTCTTCGAGTGGAGGCACTGCCCCCTTCAAGGTACAAATAAACTTATATATTCCTATATTTTAAGGTCATATAGATGCAGATGTTGTAGATAAGTGGTTCAATCTACTAGAAGGGTATTTTTCTGTCCATAACTTTTCTAATAGAGAAAATATTACTTTTGCACTCCTTAAATTCATTTCCCATGTCAAAGATTGGTGGCAAACATTCTGCAAGCAAAAGGAAAAAGAGGAACCCTCATTATTTACAGTCACGACCACCTGGGAATCCTTCAGGGATGATATTAAGGAACAATACTATCCTTTCGGAAGTTATGACGACTTGTATACCAAATGGACCACACTGCGGCAAGAAAGAGACCAAGCAGTGCCAGATTTCACAAATATTTTCCATACCTTGCACACCAAGTTGGGTATCAAATATTTAGAGCGACATTTGGTGCTCAAGTATCATGGTTCTCTACATAGATACATCCATACCAAAATTGAATTTCTGGACATCTCGTCCTTGGGCGCAGCCTACCGATATGCTGTTAAAATCGAGAAGAAGCTCAAACAAAAGATGCGGCAATTTGGACCTGGGAACCCCTCACAAAAAAAGACAGGAAAGGGCGGCCCCAACCCACATAAAAAAGGATAGGGAAAAGATGGATAGTATCATGACAACTAGTCCAAGCTGAAGTAAAGAATGATATCAGAAAGACAAAGAAAGAAATTGGGAAGTGGTGTGACTTCCATAAGAGCCCTTGGCATAACATTGCTGACTGCCGCTCAAAGAAGTCACTAGTGGCCGAAGTGAAAGCCTCTGAATCATATGTGGGTTATGACTCTGAGCCAAAACTAGAAAGGGGAATATTGATCATTAACATAGAACCCAATGCCACCATTTCTACCACCAAGCTCTAGCTTGGTGAACTAGACGAGCCAGAATAAGGAGAGCGCCTCTTCCATTCATAGATGTGGGTAAAAGACACCCCAATGCACTTCATCGTTGATAGAAGTAGCTAGAATAATATCATCTCAGTAGAGGTCATCAAGAGGCTAGCTCTGTTGACAACACCACACCCACAACCCTAGACCATTGGATGGCTTTGCCAAGAAGCGAACTCCATGTCATCCAACAGTGTTGAATGTCGTACAACATAAATCCCTTCAAAGATGAGGTATTGTGTGATGTTTCTCCTCTCGAAGTTTGTGATTTTATTTTGGGACAAAATTATTTATGGAAACATCATGTTGTATATGATTCTAGGCCTTGTAGTGTTATTATTACTTTGAACAGGAAATTGTACAAGATACCCGAGGCAGTCCCACCTAGTGCTATTTCTTTGATATCTGCTAAGAAATGCAGGAAGGTCATCTCTCATACGGGGAAGTTTTTCTTCTTTGTGATTCACTCTCAGAATAATCAAAAGATCACAACCACATCCAGGGTCTCTGTGTCCAACCTCTCCACACAACATAATCAAGTAGACAAGTTCGTGGAAGAATACTCAGATATCTTCTCCTCACCTACCGGGGTACCTATGCACTGCTAGGTCAAGCACCTGATCGATCTGACCACCAATGCACTGTTGCTCAATGGGCCAGTCTATCATCATTCTCTGTTAGAGAATGAGGATATCAAGTGAAAGATCTAATAACTTCTCCACAATGGGCACATCCATCCCAGCTCATCCCTTGCAGGAGCCCAATTGTGATGATACAGAAGAAAGATGGAACCTGACGACTCTGCATTGATTACCAGGCTTTGAATAAAATCATAGTCAGAAATCGGTATCCGCTTCCCCAAATCGATGACCTCCTTTATCAAATCATGGGGGCCAAATACTTTAGTAGTATTGATCTGAAGTTTGGCTACCACCAGGTCTCGATAGAATAGACAGACCTCATTCAAGTCAAAGGAATGCCTTTTTGAATGGTTGGTCATGCCCTTTGGTTTGACAAATGTGCCAGCCACTTTCATGAGTTTGATGGATGATATCCTGTGATCATTCACCAATAATTTTTTAGTGTTGTATCTGGATGACATTCTCATTTACAACAAGACTTGGGTCGAACACTTGTAGCATATTCAATAGGTTTTGCACACCCTGCGATAACACAAGCTATACACTAACTTGGAAAAATGATCCTTCGACATGGACAAGGTCCATACCTAGGCTACATCATTGATCAACATGGCGTACATGTGGATCCAGACAATATCCAAGTCATCTGTGACTGGCCAGCCCCAACCACACTCATTGAGCTTTAGAGCTTCTTGGGCCTTGCCAATTTATACCGCAGGTTCATGTTGGAATTCTACCATATTGCATGGGCCCTTAGTCAAATAACCATGGGTGGTGGTAAGGATAAATTTGCGTGGGGCTGGTCCCAAAAATAAACATTCGATGGTTTGAAGTAGCACTTGTGCTCATCCCCAGTAATTTCACTCCTAGACCTGCATCAACCCTTTGAGATTGAGATAGATGCTTCAGACTATGTTGTGGGCACTATTCTCACTCAGCACGGTCACCCCATGGCCTATCATAGTGAGACACTATCAGATGTTGTTCGTAAGTACCCTAATTATGAAAAATAAATTTACTCCATTGTGTAAGCCTTCCACCAGTGGAGACACTACATTCTTGGGAAGGAGACAATCATCCACACTGATCATAAGCCACTGCAGTTCATGCAGACACAAGGAAAATTGCATAATGAACGCCATCAAAAGGGGTCCACATAATTGTAGCAATTCCACCTCAACATCAAGTATAAAACAAGAATCACCAATTGCATCACTGATTTCCTCAGTAGAATGCCAATCATGACACTCACCATGGTGCTAGACTCTTGCGGTCATGAGACCTCTAGATGGCCCGAATTCTATGAGACAGACCCAAAATTCACCACTATCTACCAAATGTTGGGGGAAAACGCAGTTGTCGATAATTTCCATCTTCAAGATGGGTTGTTGTGTCATCTGGGCCATATCTATATTCCATAATGCAAGCGAGTGAAGCTGATCTGGGAATCCCACTACAGTTAGGTGGCAGGACACTTCATCATTGAAAAGACAGTGGTGATGCTACAGAAACATTTCTACTGACCGAAAATTTGACAAGAGTTCAACAAGTATATCAGGTCATTCACTTCCTACATGATTTCCAAACCGAACACTAAGAAACAAGGCCTATACAACCCTCTTACTACTCTTGACAGGCCATGAGAATCCATCTCAATGGACTACATGTCGGGCCTCCCATCCACCAAGCAGGGAAATGACTGTGTTTTTGTGGTTTTTGATTGCTTTTCTAAGATGGCGATTTTGGTTGCATGCAATAAGAACATCACAGTAGAGGCCACTGCCAAGATATTCTTTGAACGAGTCTGGGTACATTTTAGAATCCCACAAACCATTGTCTCATATCGGGACATTCTATTTCTCAACACATTCTGGTCGAGCCTCTGGTTATTGTTGGACACCAAGCTCACCAAATCCACGACCTTCCACCCTCAGACAGATGGCCAAACCAAGGTCGTAAATTGAATGATTGTGCATATCCTTCACATATATAATTCACAACACCCTCACACATGGGATGAGAGCCTTCCCTATGTCCATCATAGCTACAACCGAGCCCTACATAGCTCAACCGACCACAACCCCTTTTTAGGTGGGTTTGGGATTCCAACCATTGGGTCCCATAGATTTTTCACTTCCCCATGCGGTCACCTCGAATGAATCATCTCCTGCTCCAACTGAAGTTGACAAATCCACCTGGTTCATTGAGTGGATCCAGCACATCTGCCAATAGGTTCAGGATATCCTACAGAAGTCCAATGACAAGTACAAACAGCGCCATGATCAACATCAGGTGCCACATAAGTTTTAGGTGGGTGACAAAGTTTGGTTGCACTTGCAGAAAGAATGCCTTACATGACCCCATCAAAAGATTCTCCCACTCCTTTATGGGCCATACACCATCACCAAGTCCATGGGGGATAATTTTTTTCAACTCAACATTCCTCCTTTCCTTGGCCTACACCCAGTGTTCAACGTGGATCTCCTTCGCCCTTATTTCCCAACATTATTGGACACCTCAGAAGTAGTAGAACAATTGAAACCAATAGAGCTCAACCCCGAATGCATACAATAGGAATCCAATGATAATATTTTGGACACACAGATCAAGGGCACTCGACGAAAAAGGATCCAGCTTTATCAAGTTGTCAAAGTAGGGAAACTCCTACACCAAGGCAAGTGGCTCACCCGTGGCCAAATTCAGCAGAAATTTCCTCATCTGATGGGGGACCTCAACACATTGGAGACAATTTATTCCTAAGGAGTGAGGATTTATCCAGGTGGATATCAGTGTCCACCGACCTTTTCCAATTGGCTCAAAATAGTTTTTTGGCAATTTTGGAAATTTACTATTTTTAGCAGTTTTAACTTCCGGGGCCATTTTGAGGGCCTAGATGAAGGTTTTTTGGGATCAAGCTTATAAATGATTGCCGAAGGAATGATTGAGACCTCAAAATGAATTTCCTTGAAGTTACGTTTCCAATGGGCTATCATATGCCTAAAACGAAGATCATATGCAAAAGTTACGACCCTGGTAAGTTAATGTACTAACTTACCCAAACAGGGCCCACATGAATTTTGGCGCTACATCTCCTAGGGTTAGGTTTTTGAATGTCTAGGGTTTTTTGAATTCCTGTTTATTGTAAAAATTCCTTCAGAGCCTCATTGTAATCATCTTATTGTGAATGAGCACAACCGTCACATCTCTTCTCAGAGATAAGCCACCACCATTCCAACAAGCTTGTTTCTGCTGCATTTTATAGTTTCAACTTATTTCCTTATTGAATAGAAAACCAATTTTATTGTATCTCTTTTATTTTGTGTTAAGTACTTGTTAATAATCTGTATTCATTTCTTTTTTCTCATAAAATCCAGATCAGTCAGCACCCTCTAGTAGATAAATATTTACACGTTGTAAGACATAAAGTATTTGATGAAGCACCTAGCCTCCCTATGGAGCAAGAAAAGGATGAATGGACTGCACCTCTTCATAAATTGCAAGGATGTTACAATATCAATGTCGATAAAGACGGTGATCCTAGGAAGTTGAACATTGAAGAAACAAAAGGAAAGAGAGACATAGAAGGACCATGAGTCGAACTACCTTTTATTGGACAACCAATCAAAATCAAGAAAGTTAATATTGGAATAGAGCAAACACTTAAGCTTGCTAATGTTGGAGATTATTGGGATGATGCCACTATTGATAAGATAAAAAAATTACTACATGAATATCAGGAATTGTTCCCAAAAAAGTTCACTGATATGAAGGGAATTAAAGGGCCCATGGGAGAGATGAAGATCCCCTTGAAACCATATGCAAGTCCAGTTAAACAAAGACCTTACATATTGAACCCTAAATATAAGGAGAAAGTGAATATTGAGCTAGACAGAATTTTGGAAGTAGGAATCATAGAACCTGTTGAAGAATTAGAGTGAATTATCCCTATGGTGGTTCAAGATAAGAAAACAAGAGAGATCAGAATCTGTGTAGATATCAGGAAGCTGAATGATGCATGTCTACATGATCCATTCCCTACAACATTTGTTGACGAAGTGTTAGATAACGTGGGAGGACAGGAAGTCTACTCCTTCACCGATGGATTCTCAGGATACCATCAGATTAGGATTTCCAAGGAAGATCACCATAAGACCATGTTTGCAACAGAATGGGGATCCTACCAATACACAGTGATGCCTTTTGGATTGAAGAATGCACCAAGCATCTTTTCTAGGGTGGTGGTTGAAGCATTCAAGGAGTTTTTACATAAATTTTTGGAAGCCTATTTGATGATTGGACTGTTTTTAGCTTATTGAAAAACCATATTGAATGCTTAAGACTAATGTTGGATAAGTGCAGACAATGTTAGATTTCCCTAAAACTGAAGAAATGCATCTTCTTTTCACCCTTTGAAGTGCTTCTGGGCCATATTGTGTGTAAGCAGGGGTTACTGGTAGATCCATCTAAGTTTGCCATTATTGTCGATTTACCCCCTCCTACTTCAGTCAAAAAGTTGCGCACTACACTAGGACATACTGGATACTAAAAGAAGTTCATTAAGGGATATGCACATATTACAACACCTATGGAGAAGCTTCTGAAGAAATATTGTCAGTTTCAATGGACAGAAGAATGTCAGCAGAGCTTCGACACACTGAAACAGAAAATGGTTATTGCGCCTATTCTGTTTTTCTCAGATTGGAGCAAGGAGTTTCATGTGCATGTAGATGCATGTTCTATTGAATTAGGAGCAGTGTTAGCAAAACCAAGAGTAGGAGATATTGACCACCTGTTATCCTTTCTAGCAGGAAGATCTCAACAACCAAGATAAATTACACCACCACCGAGAGAGAAGGTTTATCCATGGTGTATGCACTGCAGAAGTTTCATCACTACTTGTTAGGAGGACACTTTAATATGTTCACTGATCACTCCACGCTGAAATACCTAGTCAACAAGCTAGTGTTGGGGGGAAAGGATATGCATATGGCTTCTGTTATTTCAGGAATATGATTTTGAAATTGTGGTAAATCCAAGAAGGGTGAACAAAGGACCTAGCCACTTGTCTAGGTTGGAACATGGAGAGGAACCTACTATTTTGGAGGATACACTACTGGATGCACATTTGCTGGACATTAGAAAGGTTGATGATCAATGATCACTTTGCTGAGATAGTTCAGTTCCTATCAATAGGAATAACACCTCGTGAATACATAGTCATTCAGAAGAAACAACTGGTAGTGCACACTCTAGATTTTTTGATTATAGCTAGAAAACTATATAATATGGGACCTAATGAGATCCTGAGAAGATGTGTTATGGAGGCAGAAACACCACTTATTTTAGCAAAATCTCATGAAGGCATCACAGGAGGACACTATGCAGGAAAAGAAACAACGTTCTTAGAGATGGCCTATGTTGGCCCACTTTACACAGAGATGCTAAAGAATACTATAGAGCCTGTGATGTATGCCAAAGAGTTGGGAAACCTTCCAGAAGAGATCATATTCCTTTAGCACCCCGACTAACTTTACAATCATTTGAGAAATGGGCCATTGACTTCGTGGTACCTATAAACCCACTAGGGAAGCGCACATGAGCTAGATACATCATCATTGCAACAAAGTATTTGACCAGATGGGCAAAATAAAGAGCAGTTAAGGAATGTAGTGCAACTACAACTACGTGTTTCATATTTGATGATATCATAACCAGGTTTGGATGCCAAAAGATCCTCATGAGTGATCAAGGTACACATTTTATTAATAAGACTATTGAAGCCTTGACTCAGGAATTTGAAGTTCACCATCAGAAGAACACCCCATACCACCCATAGGCGAATGGTATGGTTGAAGCCTTCAACAAGATCTCGGAGACAACACTGATGAAGATTTGCAGTGTAAACAAAAATGAATAGGATTTGAGAGTACCAATAGTGTTATGGGTCTATAGAACTACTTGTAAGAAGCTGACAATGTAGACTCCCTTTAAGGTGGTCTATGGCCTAGAAGCAGTTGTACCCATGGAATATTTAGTTCCTAGCTTAAGAATTGCAACCTTTACAGATATGGATGACAATGGTGTTGTTCAAGAGAGGATGTCACAGTTGTTCGAACTAGAAGAATACAGATTTATTGCAGGATTTCTGATCAAAATCTGGACCAGGGGGCAAAAATTTGCTCAATTTTCAAAGTGCTCGGATTGCGATGAAAACAGTTCCATTGCGTCCTTCTCGTCTTCCTGATTTCGACGGTATATTTACTTTCGCAAACAGAGTCCGTATGGAGAAGTTATCGTGATCTATTCGCCGAGCCAAACAGGGAAAAATTTGATGTTGACTGTACCTGTCCGTACAAAACACGTGGCAGGTCCGTACAGGTCCATACAGGACACATGGCATCTCCAGGGTGTGAGACGTGTCATGCATTTATGGGATTTTCAGCGTACGGTTTGACCAATCTTGAGGTGACACATGTCACCACTGGATGGGTGACACGTGACACATGATGACGTCAGCATCCACGTGTTGGATGACATCAGCAGCACGCGTGGCGCTGACATGGAAGAGATGATGTGGCGGTTGGATGACGTGGCACATTTTTATTTGTCGGTTGTTGGGGAATTGTATTGCGACACGTGTCCGTTTCTCGGCAAATGGTATGAGGGCACGTGGCCCAATCTAGGGGCGCCACGTGTCCCTCGTTTATTGGCTAATGTTATTTGGTTTGTTTAAAAATTGTGTGGAGCTAACCGGATTTGAACCGGTGACCTCCATGTCCACCCAAGTCTTCACCAACGTTCTCTAGCCATTACACCGCCGCTTGTTTCTTATTATGTATGCGGGGATTAATGTATTTAACTTTGCTTTTTGTATTAGGCGGATGGGGGTCGGGCCGGGGCTTCGCCCTGACCCGTGGTCATGTGATTTGGTATACACATATAACCGTGTTGTTGACCGTTTATTCCATATGGCCACATTATTATATGTGCGCGGAGTTAAACCAAAGTGTTGTATTATATATTTGTAACCGTATGTTTTTAAAATGGCGTGGTTATAACACATATGCGCGGGAAACCTTTGTATTAAAACATGTGACCGTGTATTATGATGGGTGCGCGGTTTATATTTGTTTGACCCACGGTTTTGTATGACCATTGCGCGCGGTTTTTAATATGGTTTGGACGGTTATGCAGGATAGTTGTGTCCGTTAGCCCTTTTGTCCATAGCTCGAGGTCGTATGACCCAGGTGACCGAATGCTAGGTGGTTGGGGGATGGAGGCGCCCTAACCGTCCTACGGTTTGCACCATTGGCACGGTTGCACCCGATGCCAGGTTATAACGCGCATTGGGAGCGTGTTCCAGGTTAAGGTGCACAAGGGTGCGATTTGTAGAACCAGTTCCAGCAAAGCTTGAAGGAGAAAAATGGAGGAGGCCTAACTTCTTCATCGTTTGGCCAATTGAGGGGCCGTAAAAGCCTAGCTAGGGGTTTTTGGACGTGCTGGATCCATTGGTGCCATTTTCACAGCCATTTTAAGACTTCTTCAGCAATTTTTTCACCATTAAAGTTCCAGGAAGGTCTAGGGAGCTTGAAGCCCTATTTGATGGAGGACATGGTTTGGTGAGCCTATGTTTGTTTTCTGTGAATGAATAATCATTTTTGGCTAATTAATATGCTCTGAACACATTGGGAC
>JZKD02S1900053.1:253562-280523 GCA_000966675.3 Picea glauca
ATACCTTACACTGGGTACCATACATAATAAATACAGTCTGCACACAGGGTGGAGGAACAGAGTAGGAATCACAGGCTGCACTATGCAGTCTGAAGTCGAGATACAACAAAAGATTTAGATTAGAGTGCTTTGGGAGGAGTCATAAGTGAGTGTTGGCCCTTGGTTATGGAATAAAGTGAATATTATAGAAGAAAAGGTGAAACATGAACTATGTGAAAGGAAGGTTGACTGAGATCAAGTCCAAGTGGTTAAAGAAGAAAAAAAGATGGAGTGAAGTCTGAGAAAGGAAGTCGTTGGACGAGGAGATAGAAGAAAATATATAAGCAAGGAATATGGATCATGGAAAACTTAGCAAACAAAAAAATCCATCGGTATATTCTTTGGAGAACCTCGCGGGAAGGAAGGAAAGACAGGCTGGCGAAGCCCTGAAAACCTGGGTCAAGTTGACCTAGGGTTTTGGTATCTAGGGTTTTTGACACCTAGGATTCGACGTAAGTCTGTCGGTGAGCTATTTTAATGTATAAATAAAGGTCAAGAGGACCTGATATGGGTTAGATTATGTGATGATGAGGGATTGTTGTTATTGCTGAGAGAGAAGTATCGTGTGGTGAGAGAAGTCTCTATTGTAATATCTTCAGCTGGGTGCGAATATCAACCCTGGAGTTGGGTGCATAGGGAAGGGAGATAGAGAGAAAAAGGAAAGAGATATATTTGCAAGCTAAGAGCGCAGATAGAACTGTAAGCTTTCACCTAATATATTATAAATCAAATTTCTATGGACATAGTCCTAGGGAGAGGATGAACCATGTATAACCTGTTGTTGTGTGTGATTGGTGTTGTTTTCTTTTCTCTGTACTCTGATGATGCATTAGTATGTTATATATGATATATAACTATGTGAAGTAGGTTTATGTTTGGAAAGAATAATCTGATCTCTGTGTGTGGTTTCCTTGATTCCACTTGCATTTCCTTTGGTTGTAGACACTTGTGTCCTGCAACCCCCTATTTCTACTTCGGGTGAGATTTCATATGCTTCATAGGTGTTGCCGAAAGGGCCAGTATTTAGGGATTGTTTGTGCACTATTATAGCTAAAACCTGGGTCTTCCCCTATGCCAACAACATCATAGTCACTATCATAGCCATATATTAGCTCTATCATAGTCACAAATAGACTATCTGATGGTGATGTCACAACCATGCATTTGGGGTCTCATCAACACATGTAGCATCTCTCTAGTGGGCACAATATTTTCATCCTCTTGGACCTTATGGGTCTCAACATCCTTTTTAACCTTATGTCATTACATGACTTCATCTATCTCACTCAAAGCTAGGCAACTATCCAGTTCACACAGAACTTCGCTACTACCCAATCCACATGGAGTCTGGGAAATTTATTAGTTTGAGCTAGTTCACACACATAACTGCACTACTACCCATTCCTTACGGAGTCTAGGAAACTATTCAATTTGATCCATTTAACACACAGAACTGCGCTACTACCCAATCCTTATGGAGTCTGGGAAACTATTCGTGTCTGTAAATGACTACCTGTTGCTACCAAACTCTGTAAGCTAATGCCCCCTAGAATTTCATATGTGATTCGTCACTCCCTCTTATGAGTGAATTCCTTTTGGACCACTTCAAAATTTTCCCTAAAGTACTCAAACTTTACCTTCAACAGAGGCTTATTCAATGCATCTTCTATCTACTCGTATGCACCAATTTATTGTAGCTTCACAACTCCCTTTTGCAAAATATCTCGGATATAATGGTACATGATATTGATGTTATTGAACTTGTCATGAAACAAATGGTTGTTAGACAACTTTATACAACTCTGGTTGTCACAAAAAATACAAGTGACCTCCAACTTGAGATCAAACAGTCCTGCGAGCAACTTTCGAATTCACACCACTTTCTACTAGCTGAACATGCTGCTATATATTCTACCTCGGTCATACTGAGTGTCACACTATTATTCTTCCTATTGAGCCACGAAATCATAGTTGACCCCAAACTAAAGTAACATCCCGATGTACTCTTCTGATTCGTGACACTATCGACCCAATATGAATCAATATAGCCTTACAGTCTTATCTTACGATTCAAAACATACCAGAGTCCAAATTATATCATACCCTTTAGGTACCTTAACTTGTGATTTTTCGCAATCAAGTGAACATGTCTTGGTTCAACCATATATTGACTTAAAATTTTCACCAAAAAATATATATCTAGCTCAGTGTTCATTAAATACATCAATGAACCAATCATCTGCCTGTACATGGTGAAATCCATTGTCTCTGAAGAAGTATCACTCAATAACTTCAGGTTCATCACCATCGGTGTGGGCATGGATTTACAATCCATCATTTTGAATCTCTTTAGGATCTCTACAACATATTTTCCTTGGTTAAGGAAAATATCATCTAGTTTCTACCACACCTCTAGACCCAAGAAATAATGCATCATACCCAGGTCTTTCATCTCAAACTCTAATGCAATATTTCTCTTGCACTCAACGATAAGCTTCTTGTCCCTTGTTAGAAATAGGTCATCCACATATAACAATGATATCACTGGTCCACTATCCTCAAACTTGTAGTAAATGTTGGGATCTTCTTTACTCTTGGTAAAACCCAAGCTCATCATAATGTTGTCAATTCTACCATACCATTCCCTGGGTGATTGTTTCAATCCATACAAGGATTTCTACAATATCCACACATGTGTATGCCTATCATGTGTCTCAAATCCTTGTGGATGCTCCACATGCACTTCCTCTTCCATTGCACCATTCATAGAAAATTTATTCATATCCATCTGATGTATCTTCTGTTTCATTACCACAACTATCACATGCATATCTCACCACAGGAGAAAATGTCTCCTGATAATCTATTCCTTATTTCTGGGAGAACCCATGAGCCACGAATCTTGCCTTGTACTTATTGATACTGACATCTATCGAATGTTTTGTCTTGTAAATCCATTTGGAACTCACAACTAATTTCTCTTTCAGTCTTGGAACCACATCCCAAACATCATTCTTAATTATGGACTAGTGTTCCTCAATCATGACATCCTTCAATACTTTCTTCTTTGTAGCCTCTTCATAACAAGTAGGCTCAACATCAATGATATCACATAACAATTCCATGTAACTGGAATATGGTCGAGGTTTATTTCTTTCTCTAAAAGATCCATCTGGAGAATCATACTTCTTGGCATCCTGAATAATGTCACAAGCCCAAGATGGTATTATTTTCTTTGAAATAATCTCTACAGGTCTTTGTGGTTCTGTCATGTCATGATTCTATGGAACATGCTCTTTTGGTACAATGCCATTACCTGCAACTGTTATCATTTTGTTCTTTCTTTCTGCTACAACATTCTGCAGAGGACTGTAGTCAGTAGTAAGCTCCCTCTTAATCCCAAATTCTTCGCAGAATGATTTGAATTCATATAATTTTAACTCTCCTCCATTATCTAACCTCAAAATATTTCTCTTATTTTTAGAAATATTTTCTACAAGAGATTTGAATTCCTTGAACTTTCTAAATACTTTTCTTTTGTTTTCAATAAATAGATCCAATTTGTATGTGAGAAATCATCAATAAATGAAACATAATGTACATACCTTCTAAGTGAAGTTGTTTTCATTGGTCCACACATGTCTGATTGCACAATGTCCTAAACTCTTTTGGCTTTGTTTTCACTGCTTGGAAATGGACTCTTCTTGATTGTTGGTTTGCTCCATGTCTCAAACTAGAGGCTCTCTAAGATGTTTCCTTCTACAACTATGATTGTAGCTCCCTCTCAGAGCTGTCACTAGTGACCTACTTCCATGGTAACCTTCCAGGAACATGCACATCTCCATGATAACTTCCATGGAATTTGTGAGATAACCTTCCCGAGACAAGTGAAAAAAGAGAAAAAGTATTTCCAATATAATATCATTTTCATAAGAACATATCTATGGTAACAAGAATGAAGGACAATTTCATGGTAATCATCATAGCTTTACCAAGGTTACCTTCCTAGAATTAAAACAAGAATTATCACCTAGAGGAGATTTTAGTTCATCTTGCAAACACGTACAATACACATTTATATCAATATAACTCACATGCTACCAAGTATTTATTGTACCTATCGGTAATAGAACCTTTCAAAGACCATTAACACAACTACAATGTTTAATTGTGATGTAGCAATGATCAAAATTGATATGTGCAAGTTGGAAACTTATTAATTTAATCAATCAAACCCGGAACCTAGAGTCTTATCTCCAAGAATGATTGTTGTTTCTTTTCTTCTAAGTCTCCTTCATTCAAGATGAAAATTATTCTCTCAAACTTGTCCCCTGTACTAAGACAATATGCTTTCTTGACATAAATATGAGTTAGAGAATATAATGCAAATAAACTCTAAAATCTCAAACTTAATCAATATAATACTTTGACTAAATTCATCTTATAACTTCAACTTTGACCAGAGATTAGTATAATAATCATAACTTCAATAGATCAAAATACAACTAGATGTTCATAAGATCACAATAATGCCATAACAACTAGAGGCATATCAAAGCAATTAAACATGAAGTGCATTGTTCCTATGAATGTGTTGGATCTAATATCCCTATGGATATATGATTATTGCTTGGAAACAAGATCCCTTCTCCAACAAACACCCTCAATATAGTGATATAGTTTAAACATATACAAGTACATACCTCCGGTAGCAACGAAAAACAACAAAAAGCAACGACAAACCCTAAAACTTCAAAGAGATCCAACTTGCAATGTAAAGGTAGTGTTGGCATAGGGGTAGACCTAGGGTTCAATGCTTCAGCAACGCACCAAAAAAACCCTAACTACCGACCCTTTTGGAAACACCTGCGAAGCAGATGAAGTGTCACTCGAGGTAGAAGTAGGGGTGGTTGCAGGACTCAGATGTCTGCAACCTAGATGGGACACATATATGTGATTAAAATACCTTAACATAGCACTTAGCAGTCAACATTCATTAGCAATTAACCCTTATTTACATCATATATCCAAATCCTAATTACAAAATAAAAAAATATCCCACAAGATCTAATACATCCAACACTTAGCACATAGAAATAGATCAAATCTAGCATTCATTCACATTACTAAGCACTAAGCTATAATATCATACACATCTAAGATATATCATTGCACTAAACATACATCACATAAAAAAACTATAATGCATAAAGAAACCACGACAAAGGATATACGTGGTTCACCCCGGTGTGGGGATACGTCCACCAACTCTTCTCTTACTTATTATCTTCTCTATCTTCGAAAAGCATAGAGCCACAAGAACCTACTCCGCATAAGACAGGAGATCTATACGCACCTCGCCAGATCCTCCTTCCCCGAGTTAGGTTTAATCACAAAGACTTCTTATAAGATACACACAAGCCTCTTACAATCACTTTCACTTAGCTCTGCAAGTTATTAGCACACAGTAAGAACAAATCCTTTGCAATCACATAGATCAAACTCTAGCACTTAGCATATTTTCCTCATTACCCTTAGCACCGCTTACTTACATCGCTTAGATTTCTATTTATACATTACAAAAAGGGCCTAAACATGGGTAAACCCATGGGTCGACATCCCATACCCATTACATAAACCCTAAACCCAAAAATTCCCTAAGAAGGGGCCAAGATCCCGCGATATCTTCTTTGTCTTGCGCTCCACCTTTGATCAACCTGTTGAAGTCTCAAAATTGGTCAAACGTGACCCAAGTTCTCCAAAAATTGGTCAAGGGCCAATGGCCCCCCAAAACTCACCTATGACTCATCCTGAGTCACTTTTATTTGGGTAACTCTGCCTCAAATGCCTCGAGCTTGGCTCGAGCTGCTTTGACTTGTTGCTTCGCCAGAGCCTCCTTCTCGATGAACTCTTGAATAACCTTCTTCGTCACAGGTCCTTCCAATCATTGTTAATATAAGTTGACTACTTGTTCTAGCTATGCACCTTGTCCTTCAATATCCCCTAAAAGTATGCAAGTTGCATCCTTCACTAGATGGAGTTGTTGGGTCACTTCCATGACCTTACTCTGAATTGCATGGGCTTGCTGTTGAACCATGCATTGTTCCTGGGCTCTTTTTATCCTCTCGATCGATGATAGTAGCTTCAACTGCTCTTGCACTATTGCTACTTTCTATTTTTCCTCATGGAGCTGTGACTTCAGTGTCATGAGCTCAGTGTCCTCTGCAAGGTGCTCATAGGCTTGTGCACTTCGACTGTTGAGATGTTTGCATTCCAAGGCTAATTCCTTTATTCTCTCAACTTCTCTCCTTGTAGTTTCTTCTCTTATATCTCACACTTCCTGTGAAGTGCGTGGCACTGCTTGTAACTCCAGTTCGGCTATCCTCTGTTGGAGCTATTGAATGGCTTCGACAAGCTTCCCTACTTGTCTTTCTACTGGGTCTTCTTCCATCAGTTCTAAACTTGTCACAGAGAAAATTTCTATAATGAATGCTTCTTTAACTCCAATCTTCTCTGGGAGAAACTGTTCCTTCTCCTTTTGGATCTCCACTCTATCCTCTACAAACTTGGCTTATATGTCATCTCTTTCCTGTTGCACAACCTGACATTATTCTTTGGCTTCCTCTTTTTCTTTCTTTAAGGCCTTTGTGGCCTGCTCTTTTTATTCCTGAACACGATGAAGGTGAGTTTCGGTCGCTTCTGCTATTTGGCAGAGCTAGGCAAGTTCGTCTCCCAAATTTGTTCCTTCGGATGACGGGGGTGCAGTAGACATTGCACCACTGGAGTGGAGGGCTTGTTGTACCCCTTTCAACTCTGCTTCAATTCTTTCATACACAATCTCTTGTTTGGCTTCATTATTCTGTAAGATATCTTCTGAGGTATATGAGACAACGGTGACGATGAAATCTATGTCATCCATCATGAGCATAGTCTGCATCTATGGTTTAGTAGCTTTAGACTTCTTCCATGATGTAGGTTTCATGGGGGAAAAATTTCTTTCCTTGGAGGTCTCAACTTCGTTAATAGGGTCCCTAAGTGATGTTACTTCACCTTGTTTATGCTCATCTTCTTATCCATTGTATTCTTCTTTGTCTACTTCGTCATCACCTCCCCCTCCTAGTGAGTCTAAAGAAGTCTCTTTTGATGTGTTGTTCAGATTCTGTACTTCTTCCTTTTTCTTCCTTCTGCTACTACTGGGTGCATCATACTCTTCGCTAGTGACCAAAGGACTTCCGGTTAGGTTGGGGTCGGACAGTTCTAACTGATCGACTGGTACAAGGAGTTTTGCATGCCACTCCTTAGTTATTTCTTTCATGTCCTCCTTAGTGATCTTGTAGTAATATTGGAGCTCTTCTTTATGTTCGTCTCCTCGCACAGTGATATAAATAAAATGTCTATATGTGTGAAACTTCACAAATGGTCTGAATTTGTGCAGGGTATTCGGTGTCATGCGAGGGGAAGACTCAATATCCCTCTTCAACTGTAGGTAATAGGTGTGGAACACCATGTTTGACTTCCATTGTTTAGCCATGTCACTCGAATACCAAAGTGTGGTGAAATTCATGGCTAAGGGTTTTGATGGCTCAATCTCAGGGAAGGTCACACCTTCCGACATCTCCCAAGAAATGAAGGTGATGAGGATCAAAAAACAACTAAAATGGAATTCGTATCCCTGATCCTGAGATTTGCAACAGTATTTATCTAACTGGTTGATGAGGAATCTTTCCCAATTCATTTGTATCCCTTCCACGCATTTTTCGGCGAGGTCGACGACAAACCCCGTGACCTACGTGGGTCTGTTATTCCTTACTATCTTACCAACAATCAAATGGAAGTCTAGGCACACTGTGCCATTTTGGATAGAGGTGACCTTGTATCCCCTTTTCCCCTTTTCTACATCGCCATAGGTGTCTTTGATTCTTTGTGCCAGGGCGCGATCTACAACCTTTCATGGATACAATTATTGTGGATCTGGTCCTTGCATGCTTAGTTCAGTGATCCTATGGATCAATGCCGAATCGACAATGATACACCTGTCCAACCACAGATAACCACCATGGAAGCATGAAAACAACATCTTAATGCACGCGTTAACCTCTTGATGTCTTCCGAAGTGTGGTATCTTCATCATGTTCAGGATAGTGGACCTTGCGATGTCCATGGTCCACGGTTGGGGGATGATATTCTACTTCTTCCCCTTTTTCTTGGTCAAATAATTGTATGGTACAATCATGCCATAGATCTTGCAGTCTCCTAGGTTATAGTCACTAATCTTGAACGTCAGAATCATCTCCAACTTCGGTTTGACTGTGCGTATCCCCTTCGAGAGATACATAGTGATGACTGTGTAGTCGAAGTCCCTTGGGACGCTGTCACGACTCACCACACCAGCCAGAGGCAGGATGTAGATGGGAAGGATAGATGGGACAAGCTTCACATTTTATAAGTCATCATGATGATTTGTTCATTTCTCTGTCGCTACTCGTGATGGTCCAGATCCACAAGCAGTCGACGAGGATGCTTGCACTCCTCTCATTGACGAGGCTTGGATGCCTATGGACATCACCTTCTCAGCCATGAGTTATATTAGGATCTCTTTGACAAATTTTTATACTGCTCTAATTTTCTCCGACATACGAAATCGATATCTGATATCTCGGGTCGATGAACAACACTCAATGTAACAAAATGGATGGCGAGGTCTCAATGATCACTGCATGAAAGAAACTAGTTCTCTGTGGGCTCAGATAATCACAATTGGAAAAAGTGTTCTTGGTGCAACACTTGACGGGATAAATAGACAACGTCATAACAAACTCTACTAATGGGTAGGATCGCCTCAATCAATGCAATTCCATCCATTATGGCACTATCCCAATGGTCCAGTGGTGAACGTTCCGACAATAATTGTGTTTCTATCCATTCTGGAGTGTCATTCTAACGGTTGGGATGCCTCCAATGGTCATATTTCTTCATCATGGAGAAGTGCCAATCTTCGTTATTTTGATATCCCAATGAAGTTACAATTCTGCAAACCTTCTTTCTGTGAAGTCCTCCCTGGAACTTCCTATAACTTTTCTAACTTTTCTTTCTTCTTGCTGAGCTTTTTGGATTTCTTTCCTGAAATCTAGGTCACTGGTTTCCTCTTTCCATTATCGTTCTTATCTCCTCTTGGCATGGTAACTTCATACTGTGGAGGGTCTTCCATAGGGTTCATGGGTAATACTTCTTCTCTTTCTGGGGTAGGTGCTCTACTCTCTTGTATAGATAGGTGTTTCAAGTCTTCCTGTGTTTTTTCAACTTTGACAACCGTGTCTCTGGTATTTAGTAGCTTCGAATAGTCCTCTTGTTCTTTCAATAAGTGTGTATATCTTATTTCTTTCTTTTTATTTTCTAGATCATCTTCTTCTTGTTTCCTTCTTATTTGATCTTTCTCAATCTAGTTTTTTCCTAGCAAAATAGAAAATGGGGCGTTGTTCTCAACAAATTTAACGATCTCAAATTCTTCTTTTGTCGAAGTGCCATGATCACTCATAGATTTCTGGGTAAGTCTTCCACATAGGGTTATTAAATTTCCTCTAAATAATCCTATTCCTCCTAATGAAGGAACCATAGAAGGCTTTCCCAAAATTTCCCAAGTTCTTTCTGTCATGATATTCACCTGCATTTCCTCATCCAGGACACAATCTATGTCGAAGTCTCCTATTCTTGTTTCTATGCACTCCTTCTCTTTTAAGATCTCTAATAAGTTGATATCTTTGTGATCGTTCAGGGTTTCTTTTATCTATAATAATACAATCTCTGATTCTTTTTGGGGTTCTATCATATCCTTAGTTTCTTGGTCTGTCTCATAGTTTTCTTGTCTCATATTCATCTTTTCAACTTTGACCATCATTCTAGGGAAATCCAAAACTTCATGTCCAGTAGCCTTACAACAAAGGAAAATAAGACCTCTACTAGGGAATTCCTTAGCAAGATGTCCTGATCTTTTGCAACTATAGCAAAGAGTTAATCCTCTTTTTATTTTAAATGACCCCCAACCTTTCCTATACTGCGCACTGGGATCATAGTGGTGGGTCTGAAAAAAATTATTTCCAGGATCTTGCATCCATTTGTTAGTCCAACAATTCTTTTTATGCATAGGAATAACATATCTTTCACTATTTCTATCAGATCTATTCATATCGAATATTCTTTCTTCTAGTTGTACCCTAGTTTTTAGATTAGGACCAAATCTATTAAGCATACCTAGTTCCATTCTTTTGAAATAAAAATTTTCACTTATCTTACCTTTATCAGAGCACAAAGCTTCAATATCTTACCTCTTTTCTTCAGATCATACTTCTCTTCTTATCACAGAGATTCAAAAGTCAAGTAGAATACTGTGCACTAGGGTAATACATCTATGCAAAAATATTTCTCTTTTCTTCAGTTCCCAACAATCATAGTTTCAAGTCCCGACAACATAACCATTTGTTGGAACATGGGCATAACCCTAACTACTGACCCTTTCGACAACACCTGTGAAGCAGATGAAGTCTCACTTGAGGTAGAAGTAGGGGCGGTTGCAAGACTCAGATGTCTACAACCTAGCTGGTAAACAGATCTGTGATTACAATACCTTAACAAAACACTTAGTAGTCAACATTCATTAGAAATTAACCCTTATTTACATCTTAGCTCCAAATCCTAATTACAGAACAAAACAACATCCCAAAAGATCTAATACATCCACTACTTAGCACATAGAAATAGATCAGATCTAGCATTCATTCACATTACTAAGCACTGATCTATAATATTAGATGCATCTAACATATATCATTGCACTAAACATACATCACATCAACAACTATAATGCACAAAGAAACCACACCAAAGGCTATACATGGTTCACTCCAGTGTGGGGCTACATCCATGAACTCTTCTCTTCTTTATTATCTTCTCTCAATCTTCAAAAAGCATAGAGCTACAAGAACCTACTCCACATAGGACATGAGATCTACGTGCACCTCGCTAGATCCTCCTTCCCCGAGCTAGGTTTAAGCACAAAGAATTATTATAAGCTGCACACAAACTTTTTACAATCACTTTCACTTAGCTCTACAAGTTCTTAACACACAGTAAGCACAAATCCTTTGCAATCACATAGATCAAACTCTAGCACTTAACATATTTTCCTCATTACCCTTAGCACTACTTACTTACATCACCTAGATTTTTATCTATACATTAAAAAATGAGCCTAAACATGGGTAAACCCATGGGCCAACATCCCATACCCATTACATAAACCCTAAACCTAAAAATTCCCTAAGAAGGGGTCAAGATCCCACAATCTCTACTTCGCCTTGTGCTCCACCTTCGATCAACCTGTCGAAGTCCCAAAATTGTTCAAATGTGACCCAATTTCTCCAAAATAGTTGGGGATGCGCTAGGGTAGGGTGAACCTATTTGTGAAGGAATTAGGCCAAACGTCCTATAAAAGGTTCCCAATGATCTTGACAAAATAAACTGTGTAGAGGCATGGTACTGCGGCAAGGTACTATGGAAAACTATAGTGGCGAGGTAAATCTCACGATATTCCTTCTAGCGATTAGATTTTCTGAAGGAAACCAACTCTAAAACTATGTTGAAGTTTTCCTAAAACTATTTAAGGTTATATTTACCATAGCAACTTAACTACTTTTACATGCTCATTTTTCCATAGACGATGCTACATCATTGTCACCCAATAATAGGCACCTACATGTTCCACCATCAAGAACAACACACAAATATCTATCCTGGGAAACCCTCTTGGGGAATAAAACCTAGTAGAACATCTTTAGTATATATTCATCAACCAAGTATAGTTTTAGTACAATCCTCTCTCAAAGAGAAATATCCCAGATAACCCTTCTACTCAAAGGGAAAACCTACTACTAGACTTGTTCCTTGTCACCAGAAGATACACCAAGTATTATACCAATACACACACCAAGGGATACACCAAGGCACAATCCAAACCCTAGCTCATTACCCTAGCAAGGTAGCGAATGAGAGAGAGAGACCAACCAAGACCAAGAGATGTGCCTTATCCTTCGTCCTATAACTACAACTGTAATTGCAGCTCTCCACCAAACTTGTGCTATAGATGAGTGAGTTTTGATCACCAAATGAGTAAGGCATCACCTTATTTATACTTATTCTTCCAGTGAAATTTTCCCATAGGGCCGACCTGTCTTTTCTGGAAAATATAATTTACTTCGACTTTTTCTGGCATGGATGACTTCTCATATTGTAAGTACAAAATATAATAACAATTATTTTCTTGAGCCGACATTACAAATATACTTTAGCGTTATTCTTTTAGGGTTTTGACTTGATCAAATACAATAAGAATATCTTCCACAACTACATAATACTTCAACATGTGTAACAAGACCAATCTTCTCTAGGATTTCAAATGTCCTACAATAGCGTTCTGCCAGCTTAGAACAATTTCCCAACTTCAGGGAACTGTGTATTTCTTTTACTTTCAAGAACAAATGGTCACCCACTTTAAACTCTTTATGGTTTCTGCATTTATTTGTGCAACGTTTCTTCCTATCTTGGGCATCCTTTAAATTGTGTCTTATATTCACCATCTACTCTTCCATTTCCCTAAGTAAATCCTACCCAACCACTACATGGTCTGCTGGGTTTTCCCAACTCACTGGTGTGTTGCAATTTCTGCCATAAAGTTCCTCAAATGGGCCCATATTTGGATATTATTGATACCCATTTTTATAAGAAAACTCAACCAAAGGTAAATATGTTTCCCACTGCATCATTTTGTCCATCACATACATTCTTAGCATATCTTCTATCAATGTTTTTACCCTTTATGTTTGTCCATCTGACTCTAGATGATAGGTTGTGCTAAAGTTCAAATTTGTCCCAATACCTTTGAATATCCCTCTCCAAAAATTTGATGTGAACTTGGGATCTCTCTTAGGCACAATTGTCTTATGTACACCATGCAACCTAGAAATTTCTCTCATGTATATATCAACAATGTTGGTTTCCCTGCGAGTTGATTTCACTGGAACAAAATGGGCAAATTTAGTAAGTTTGTCCACCACTACCATAAGAAAATAATGTTGCTTAACATTCCAAGGCATGTTAGTAATGAAATCCATGCTTACAACTTTCCATTTCCACTAAGGAATGGGAAAAGGATGTAGCAAACCAACCCGTTGTCTATGCTCAACCTTGACCTTTTGACATTCAAGGAATCTAGCAATAAAATCAATAACCTCCTTTTTCATACTTGGACAATAGTATTGCTTTTTTACATTTGTAATTGTTTTCTAGTAGCCTGGGTGCCCAACATAAGGAAATTTATGCATCTATGAAAATATCATATTTTTCAACTTCTTATCATTTGACACATACAATTTGTGCCTATACATGAGGATTTCATCCTCTTTTGGTTCATAACCTTTGAATTTCTATTGCAATTTACCTTGTTGCAAATTTACCTTTATGTTCACATAACACTGATCTGATTTGGAAACCTCTAAAATTTAGTCACATAAATATGATTTGTACATGATAATGGTTGTATCATGCATCTCATGCACCCTCCTACTAAGTGTGTCAACCACCTTGTTCTCATTTCCTTTGATATGCCTGATATCAAAGACATACTCACTGAAGAATTTCAACCATCTACTTCATCTGGAATTTAAAATTAGTTGTCCAAACAAATATTTCAGACCACTATGGTCTATCCTCAAGTCAAATATTTTTCCCATGAGGTAGTGCCTCTACATATTCAAGGAATATATTATGGCTTCTAATTCCAAATCATGAGTAGCATAGTTCCTTTCATGCTCTTTTAATTTCCTTGATTTGTAGCATACCACATTCCCATTCTGACTAAGGTATCCACCAAAACATTCATTTCATGCATCCTTTCACACAACAAAGTCTTCATTAGGATCAACAATTATCAAAATTGGCACACTTGTCAACAAACTCTTTAAGTGCTGAAAACTCCTTACATAATCTGGAGTCCATTCAAATCACACACCTTTCTTTTGCAAGGATGTAATTGGGTAGGAAATCTTTGATAAGCCTTCAATAAACCTTATATAGTACCCTACAAGTCCCATGAAGGATATTACCTCTACGACATTCCTTGGTGCTGGCCATCCTTCAATGGATTTTATCTTCTTCGGGTCCACAACTATCCCTTCCTATGAAATTATATGACCCAAGTAATGGATATTCCTTTGGTAGAATGAGAACTTGCTCAACTTTGCATACAACTGATGTTCTCTAGTCAATACTTGTAGAACCATCCTCAAGTTTTTGTCATTTTATTCTTCATACTTTGAGTAAATAAGTATGTCATCCAGCCCGCAGGAGTGTAGACCGATTGGCATGTGCCATGTAAATGGAAGGAATTGTGTAAAGGAGGTATCAAGTTCGATTCTCACCCCGCTTTATGTGTGTTCCATGCTTGCGGGATGTGTGGTGCACTTGGGGGTATATGGGAAGGGAACGAGTATCAACCACGTGTCATGCGAGTACGAGAACCACGAGTTGTCGATTCCCACAGCATAATATATATATACAATGAAAAACGTATCTAGGTATTCTATGAAAATAACATTCACTAAACACATGGGTACATCTGGTGCATTTGACAACTCAAATGTCACTATTGTAAACTCATAACACCCATACCTTGTTCTAAAATTAGTCTTGTTGATGTATTCTTCTTTAATTCTCACTTGGTTATATCCAAATATGAGATAAATCTTTGAAAATATATGTGTACCACTCAGCTAGTCAAAGAGGTCATCTATCCTTGGCAAAGAATACTTGTTCTTTATTGTTACTTTTTTCAACTACCTAAATTCAATACAAAGACTCAATGTACCATCCTTCTTCCTCAAAAAAAATACTGGGGCACCCCAAGGTGACACACTTGGGCGTATATACCCATTCTTCAAAATCTCTTCAACTTACATATGCAATTCCTTCAGATCTGGTGTACTCATCCTATAAGGAGTCTTGGGTACAAGGGCTTCTTCAGGCATCAAATTTATAGATACATCAATATCTCTTTTCGGTGGCAACCCCAATATTTATTTAAATACATCTTCAAATTATTTTAGTACTGTGCAGTCTTCAACATTTGGCACTTTATCCTTAGGTGTCTCCTCCATGTGCACTGCAAATACTTGACATCCTTTCCTATAGATTTTCTTCAATTTCAAGGATCAAACTTCTCTGATAGTTACATCTCTTGGAATGCCTTGAACTATTCTTAAATTTACTTCCTCATCCAAGCAAGTAAATGCCTTATTGTAACAGTCTAAAACAACATGATGTTGGTTCAACCAATCCATATGAATGAGGTAATCATAAGATCCCAAAGGTATTATATTAAAATCATTGTTTTCTCTCATCCCATTATATCCATTGGACATGCCTTATCCATATCATTAATTTTCCTTTTTTCTCTTGTATCTAGTTGCACCAACCAAGATTTTCCAAGCTTGCTTTTTGGCAATTGGAATCTTTCCACCATCTTAGGATATAGATAACTATGAATATCTCTTGAATCAATTAAAATATTAATGGGTTGGTCATTAATCTTACCTTCTACTTCAATCATTTATGATTAAAACTTACTTGCTTGTTATCCAAGGATGTGTAGATCCTTGGTACATTTATGTCTATGTCTTCAATTGTCACATCTTGTTGTACATTGTGACCATTCCTCACTTTTTCACCTATGTGAGGGAAATATCTGTACATGTGGTCCCCCCCACAACCCTGACATTGAATAGGTCGTTTCCTTGGTCTTTGTCCCATTTTCCTAGTCATTATAGGATCCTTGGGGGTTAGCTATCCTTGAGAATTATTTATGAAAAATGGTGGCTTAGTCCTCTTCTTCCTTTGTTCCATTTTTATTTTCTTCTTGTCTTCCCAAGCCTTTTAGAAAGTCGGTCTTACCCTTTATTGATAATAGATACATTTATCTCACCTTATGTTTTCCTCCAATGTCTTGGGGTCATCAGATTATATCTTGTCACTAATAAATGATGACATCCGACTCAGGTACCTTTGAATTTTAAATTTTATCATCCTTGATTAATGAAACATATTTCAGTAGCTCTAAGAATCTTATTTCATACTCATGTATTTTCATACTCCCAAGTTTGAGTTCAAAGAATTCTTTCATTTTATTTTCATAGTATTGCTTGTTTAAGTATTTCTTTTGAAAATACCTTTTAAACTCCCTCCAAGTAGCCTTCTTCTCATCAATGTGTTGCACTTGCATGAACTAATCCCACAACATTGATGTCTTTCCCTTTAGATGATGGATGTAAATTCTCCCTTCTTCCTACGTAGAGTAATTATGCATCTGGAAGTACTTCCTCATGCCTGGTAGTCACATCTCTGCATCTTCATCCTTCTTGTGCTCACCATCAAATGTAAGAGGATTGATATTATTCATTTCTCCCTATAGCTCATCCACCTCAGTCCTTCTCTTATTCTTTCTGACAGGATATGGAATTGAGATACTGTGTTCTTTCTTAAATGAATGCTTTAGTGAGTGATGGTGATTCTTGTCAAAACTTCTTGTTTTTCTTCTCTCATCATGAGACCTGTGACTTCTTGACTTTCTTGAATTTCTTGACTTTGTCTCCTTATCCATTTCATTTTCTATTATGTCCAAGCTTTGCATCAAGTTGATAATGAAGTCACCTTTCTTCTCCTTTGATTTCATAAGCCTCTCATTATCAACGTTATAGCTTTGGATATATTTTTTCAAACCCTTTATGGTTTCTACCAAGTTTATGCGCTCCTCCTTGCCTTCTATATGATCATTTGATTTTGTATTATCAATACCCATACCTAAATACAAACCCCTCGAATTCATCATCATGGTTGTAAGTTTGTTGTGCATATTCCATGTTTTTTACTCTCTGTTTTGATTTTGTCCTAATGTAATCGTTGTTAATTCTCGAAAATGTGCAGGTAATAAGATTTGTTCGATGAACTCATGCAACAAATTCATGAAAAATTGATCCATATTTAGGAGCGGAACGAACTGATTAACAGACTGAATACAATAAACATAGAGATAACAAAAATATCTAGTGAACAATATCTTCTATTAAATAATGAAATAGGTTGAGACTGTAAAACTGCAGAACTGAAACTTGCTCGAATGGTGGTAGTTATCTCTAAGAAGAGATGTGTCTGCTACAAACATTCATTTGAGTAGAATGGATTATAATGAGTCTCCATAGACCCTTTTCATATTACTCATGAGTGCCAAAACCCTAGACATCTAAAAACCTAACCCTAGAAGGTGAAACACCAAAATTCATGTGGGCCCTATGGGTAAGTTGGTGTAATTTGGTTCCTAGGGTCATAAATTTTGCATACGACCTCTGTTTTAGGAGCATGATAGCATGTTGGAAAAGTATTTCAGAGAGCTACACATTCATCCATCAGAATCTGACTCCATCTATAGTCTGACTGTGGCGAGACAAAAAAACAATGTTTAGGGCCTCAAAACAACCCTGAAAGTATAACATGAAAACATACAAAATAAGCCAGATGGATTAGGAAAGAGGCCACTTGTATCCACCTAGATAATGTGTGAGGCTTAAAACAACCCCAGAAGTGTAGAACTCACAATTATAAAGAAGTACATAAAGACGTGCTGAACAAAAATGAACATGAGGAGCTAGTTGGAATAGGTGGGTGGCCACCAATATCCACCCGGATCAATCCTCCTCCCTTAGGAAGCAATGTTCTCCATTGTGTTGAGTTCCCTCATCAGGTGAGGAAACTTCTACTGGATTTGGCCCTGGGTGAGCCACTTGCCTTGGTGTTGGAGTTGCCCTACCTTGAAAACCCGATAAAGTTGGATCCGCTGCTGGTGAGTTCCCTTGACCTGTGTGTCTAGAATCTGATTGGTGGATGCTTATTTCATGCAGATAGGGTTGAGCTCTATGGGCATCAATTGTTCGATGATCTCAAAGGTGTCCAATAAAAGTGTAAAATATGGATGAAGGAGGTCCACATTGAATACTGGATGTAGACCAAGGAAGGGTGGAGTGTTGATCTCAAAATAATTTCTACCCAAAGCCTTGGTGATAGTGTAAGGCCCATAATGAAGTGAGCAAATCTTCCGATGGGGCCTGGTGAGATGCTCCTTCTGGAAATGTAACCAAAATTTTTCGCCAACCTGAAACTGGTGTGGTACCCTGTGTTGATCATGGTGCTTATTGTACTTAGCATTGGATTTTTGCAAAATCTTATGTACCTATTGGCTGATGTGCTGAATCCGTTCAATAAATCTGATGGCTTTTTTGATCGCAGACTGATCAGGGGAAGAGTTTGTCTATGCAGTGGCAAGAGGAAGTGAAACATCAATGGGTCCCAAGAGTTAGAATCCTAGACCCACCTGAAGTGGGATATGGCCGGTGGAACTATGGAGAGCTCTGTTTTAGCTGTGTTGGACATATGGAAGACTCTCATCCCATGTACGAAGATTCTTAGAATTGTACATGCGCAAGATGTGCATAATCATCTGATTGATGACCTCGGTTTGGCCATCGGTTTGGGGGTGGAAAGTAGTGGATTTTGTGAGCTTGGTGTCCAACAGAGACTAGAGACTTGACCAAAAGGTGTCAAGGAACCTATTGTCTCAGTCAGAGATGATGGTCCGTGGTATCCCAAAGTGGACCCAAACTCATTCGAAGAAGAGCTTGGAAGTATCTGCCATTGTGACATTCTTCTTACAGGCTGCGAGGATGGCCATCTTTGAAAATCGATCAACAACCATAAACAAATAGTCATTCTTGTGCTTGGTGGATGACAAACCAGAAATGTAATCCATTGAGATGGATTCCCACGACTTCTCGTGAATAGGAAGAGGGGTGTATAAGACTTGCTTCTTGATGGTTGGCTTGGAAATGGCACAGGAAGTGCAAGATCTAATATACTTTCTAACATCCTATCGAAGTTTTGGCCAATAAAAATGTTTCTGAAGAATGACCACAATTTTCTCTATGCCAAAATGTCCTGCCACCCGACTATAGTGGGATTCCCAAATCATCTTTACCTACTCACTTGTAGGAACACAAATATGGCGCAAGTGGTATAAGTTTCCATCCTGAATGTGAAAATTAATGATAGTGGTGCCTTTACCCAAGAGATGATATGTGCTGGCAAAGTCTAGATCTTGCTGATAAAGTTGGGGCCACTTTGATGCTTCATGTCCACAGGACTGGAGAATAGTGGTGAGTGAAACCACAGGAAGCCGAATGAGGCAGTCAACAACATGATTAGAGATACTTGTATTATACTTGATGGTGAGATGGAACTACTGCAGGTAGGTGGACCACTTTTGATGATGACCATTCTGCAATTTCCCTTGTGCCTATATGAACTGCAAAGGCTTGTGATCAATGTGTATGATCGTCTCTTTCCCTAGGATGTAATTTTTCCATTGACAACAATCTTGTACAATGGAATACATATCCTTTTCATAGGTGGGTTATTTATGGACAATATCAGAGAGTGTCTCACTATGGTATGCCATAGAATGCCCATGCTGAGTGAGAACTACACCCACAACATAGTTGGATGCATTAGTCTCAATCTCGAATGGGTGTTGTAGATTAGGCAAGGAGAGTACTAGAGATGAGCATAAGCGATGTTTTAGATCATCGAATGCTCATTGATTCTCCTTCACCCATATGAAATTGGCCCTACCACTGCCCTTTGTCACCTGGTTGAGGGGCCATTCAATGTGGCAGAATCCCAACATGAACCATCGATATAAATTGGCTAGACCCAAGAAGCTTCGAAGCTTGGTCAGTTTGGTCGGGGATGGCCAGTCGTGGATGAATTGCATCTTCACTGGATCAACATGTACTCCATGCTCATCAACAATGTATCCTAGGTATTAGACCATGTTCATGCCAAAAGAGAATTTTTCTAATTTGGCATAAAGCTTGTGTTGTTGTAGAGTGCTCAAAACCTGCTGAATATGCCGCATTGATGTGAGTGGGAAATCCCTCTTACAAACTTAGAATTTAAGGGCTCTAATCATGCATGCATAAAATTACCATTTAAAGGCCTCTACTCTTTACAATATCCCGACACTTCTCCTCGAACCTGGTCATGGGATCCTCTTCACAATGCACCAACTACTCAACCTCACAATACAATTGCAAGAAATTGGAGAAAAGGGGGGATAAATTTGGGTAGAGTTTCTATACTCTTCTTCTTTCTCCCTCAAATGGGACCCCTACCCCTTCTTTTATAGGTAGTTATCCAATTGAATGACTAGACATAGGCAGTCAAATGGTTTTAGCAATTTCTGAAAACTCCATTTCCCGTCTGCAACTTTCCATTTTTTGTGCTTTTGTCAGTATACACGTGTTGTAGAAGGCTTGAAATCATATGGATGTGTGCATATGCAGGCTATAGAAGGATAGGGTGTGTGTGGATAAAAAAAGAGGGATTTTTAGAAGAGATTGGCTCAAGAAATTGGCAACTAGTAGGGCTAGAGGCCAGGTATGCAAGCTGGGTGAAAATTAGGTTTATAACAGATGCCCCCTAAAGTGTGAGGTTAGAAGAGCATATGATGGATGAAATACTTTACGAATCTTCGTCAATGTGCCAATTGAGTGAGACCAGAGAACAATATGTAGGAGACGCCATCTGCAAAATAACAATGTGTCTCACCGAGGTGGGCATACCCATGCTCAGGATAAAAATTAAAATCATGGATGCCAATCAAATACACTGCAGATCCATGTCATATAACTATATACAGTGTAGCCGCGAGCAATACACAATGGATCTACATCTCAAAATCAAAAGATATACATGTATAGTATCCGTCTTCAAGAATCTAAGTGTCGTTTGATGGCTGGAGATGATTCTTTTAGAGCTCGAGAAACAACTTCAAGATCTTCAAAACTCAGGTAAGAGTGTAATATGAGTGTACAACTTCACTACCCAGAGGTCTTCAACAGCTCATCGTGAACAGACAAGAGGATCCCGATGATCATACAAAGAACTTCATTGATTTTGAACAAGGATTTTTATTGGTGTTTTAGGATGGCTGGGCATGAGGACAAGAGACAAATTGCAGAAAGTCCAACACCAGCTTGGTAAAAACTTCCCTTGGACAACAACATGATAAACGATGAGACTCAGACAACATGATATTGACATAAGTTGATGATGCAGGAGGCAATTCCAACTCTCCATATGTTTGGAGGAATAACCAAATGGAGGAGGACACGACTCTATGAGAACAACTTCCTAAGGTCATACTATATCCCATATCTTTGAAGAACAAAAAAAAAAATGTGATTTGTCCAAGGGGGACTCATTGTGCTACCAACAAAAAGAAAATACTTTTCCCTTCCTCTTTTTGGGGTATATTTGATATTTTTTGTCCTTTTTCAATATTTTTGAAAAGCTTTGAAAAAAGACTAAAAGAATTTTACGTTACAAATCAGGAACAAGTGTTGCAATCATACGAGTTCCAAGTGCAAGGAACACACTGATTCTCATAGCAAAGGGACATATGTAGAAAATGGACACTCAGAAAAAACCTCCATGGGCCAAAGGTGTCAAGAAGCAGAGGTAAAGTGCTACGGGGATTGCGTATAAGGCATGCTTCAGATGGTTCATTTGAGAGAAACATGGAGCCTTCATTAGGTCAAATACATAGGTATGCAAATGCGATTAATAAGACAAACAATGGTAACATCGTTCAATGTAATTTTAACGAGCCGAGAGAAGGTAAGCTTGACGGTTTTTCATGTATAGAGAGTCTGAAAAAGCGTAAAAGAAGACTCCATTGGGGTACCTTTTTTGAATATAGTCTAGTTGGCTCGAAAAAGGGGTAAACTAGCACTGACCAGACATCTATTCAAAACCATTTTAACGAGTGTGATAAAGACAAGGTCACTCGAAATTTTTTTCATTTTTAAGGAGTCTGAAAAAATATTAACTATGGAATTTGTCAAAAATGTTCTTCTGAACCAATTTAACGAGTGTGAAAGAATAAGGTCACTCAACGATCTTTTGAATTTTAGGGAGTTTGAAAAGAGCTTAATTATGGACTCCATGGGGGTTCCGTTTTTGTAATTTTAGTCCCTCAAGCCCAAAAAAGGGTTAAAATCATACCTGAGAATACTCTTCTAGGGAACTGAAGCTCCTAGAGTATACCTTTGTTCATACAATTGACCATCCAGACTGAAAAAGGGGTAAACTACTGCCAGATAGACGTGCCTTCAAATTTCAGTTTAGCGAGCATGAAGGACAACAAGATCGCTCGACAATCTTTTCATGTTTAGAAGGTCTGAAAAGGGCTTAAAAGAAGACCCATTTAAAATTTTGGGAGTCCCAAGGGTGAGGTCAAGAGTGATAAAGAATCATGCAGTTGAGGATCAAACTCTTAATCAGGACAACACTAACAAGGACTCTCGAGCCTATAGTCATTACCAACAGCATGGATGCTGAAAATGCAAGCAATATATAATTAGGGCATCCATGAAGGGGAAGGCTTTACCACAACATTATGACACTTCTAAAGAAGCAAAGATGGTTCCGTGTCGCAACTCAGTGGGTTTGATCCTATGGAAAAGTGATAAAGACAACGAGATACAAAAAGTGGAGGTGGAAACCTAACTTAAATGCTCAAGTTGAAAAAAATGATAGTTTTACCAAAGGACCTTCAAAAATGACCCAAATCTCCCAAAAGCTTCCCCATACCCGAAGTGACCTCTATTGTAACCTTCCCAAAGAAACTCATGAACCATACTAAATAATTTTCAGTTTAGAAAAAAAGACAAGGGGGTCCAAAAAATGACAAAAAGGGGTCAAAAAGTCTATAAATAGAAGTTGGCAGCTCATTATCACCATTGTTGATTTGTGAAATTGGCTCTGGAGCCAAAAACACCCCTTTGATAAAAGTGTTGATTATGGGATCTTTAGTGGACGAAAAGAACTTCCGATTGGACCAAGTACAAATTCACTCCTCTTGCATTTCAATTTTTAATTTATGCATTTTATTTCATTTTTTGGGGGGGCGTTGACCTTTTAAAAGGGTCGACCCTAGGCATATGCGGGTTTTCTTCGGACATCACGCGTATGCATGTGTGCAAAAGAATTACTGCACACATGCATACGCAACTGTCACCACTACAGCCTGCATATGCCCCTAATTTTGTGAAAAAATTAAAAAGCAAGATCTAATTTCCCTCCTGAACTGGCACTTGCAGGATGTATGTTAATTGGAGGGAAAGAGAGCATGAAGACATTGAAAGTTTGGTCGATGAGGACCCTGGTGTGACTGTTACATTGGCTCAATGTGGGGTACTGAAATTCTACAAGTGTCCATGATTAGAATCTGGACCAGGGGTCAAAAATTTGCTCAATTTTCAAAGTGCTCGGAATGCGACGAAAACGGTGCCATTGCGTCCGTCTCGTTCTCCTGATTCCGGCGGTATATTTACTTTCGCAAACGGAGTCCATATGGAGAAGTTATCGCAATCTGTTCGTCGAGCCAAACAGGTAAAAAAGAGGATGCTGACTGGGCAGGCCGTACAACTGACGTGGCAGAAGCCGTACAATTGACGTGGCGACCGTACAATCGACGTGGCAGGTAGATGACGTGTCACGTTTTCATTGGTCGATTTTTGGGTGAGTAATGTTGTGACACGTGGATTTCAACTGGGCAAATAATAGGGCACCACGTGGCCCAATGAAGGGCTGCCACGTGGCACCCATTTACTGGTTGTTAATTTCATATTTGGTTTATAAATTTTTTATGGAGGCCGTGGGGTTCGACCCCCAGACCTCCCCTCCAGTCACATGTTTTAACAAAGTCCAACAACCAACGTGCCACGTGTTTGGTTTTAATAAACATATGGTTTTATAATTATTTGAATTGAAATTATAATCATATGGGCGCGGGGGTCGGGGCTGGGGCTTAGCCCCAGCCCTCGGTCACATTTATCTTTCACATGACCACTATACGATGAATTGAGCGCACGGTGGGTGTTTAATAAATAACCCTTGGTCGTATTTTATTTCATGTGACCCAGACTTTATTTGGAGGCACGCGCGCGGGGGTCAAACTTTATACCCGGCCCACGGTTACATTACATTAACATATGACCGAAACGTTTGAAACGGGCGCGCGGAGGGTATTGGAATATGGCCCAAGTTTATATTACATTTTACATATAACCATATGTTAATTTATCGCGTGGGGTTATACAATGTTTATGTTTGCACAGTGGATTTTTAATATATTCCGCGGTTGTATGTATATTGTAACATGTGACCGGCATATGCATTTGCGTGGGGTTCCAAACGGCAAAACCCGTGGTCACATAGTTAACGCATGTGGCCCAAATTATATCGCGCGGGAGCTATATTTTGAAATAACGCGTGTTGTATTTTAACCCGTGGATTTGGCCCATGGATTTAAACTCATTTTTATTTTGTGGTTTCAAACAGTTACCCGCCACTTGGCACGCACATGTTAAACAAAGAACGATGAGCCTTTTTATGCGCGGGATGTGGACATATGGTCCCCCCATGCGCCCAACACCTCCATCCTCGAGGGCCTTAATCTCGTTAACCGTTCGACATTTTGGCACGTTTTGTGGGACGCACGTGGGTGCTGAGTTTAGGCACCGAAAACGCTCAGAAGCCAGGTTGACTTCACACAGGTGCGAAATGGCGAACATGAGACAACAAGCCTGAAGGAGAAAAATGGCAGAATGCATAACTTCTTCAGTTTTTGACCAAATCAAGTGCTGTAAAAGCCCAGCTAGGGGTTTTTGGACGTTCTGAGTCCATTGGTGATGTTTTAATAGGAATTTGGAGACTTATAATGTAGGTATTTAACCATTAAAGTTTGAGGAAGCTCAAGGAAGCTTGAAGCCCTCATTGTTTGAGGCATTGCTCAGATGAGCCCATGTCCATTTTCTGAGACTGAATAGTCATTTTTGACTGATTAGTATTCTCTGAACACATTGGGATAGGTTTCAGATCCATTGGAACACTTCTACAGGTATTTTTTCTCCATTGAAGCTCAGGGAAGCTTGGAGGCCACATGTAGAAGAGGTCATTGCTGGATGAGACAAGATCCATTTTCAGAGTTCTAATAGTCAATATTGGGGTTTTTATGTATTTTGAATCCAATGGTACAGTATGTAAATCCATTGGAGTTGAGAATAATCTTGTAAAGAGAATTTGAAAAACTAATCCCAAAGAGCCAAGTCCATTGAAGGAGGCTCAAGGAGATGTAGCCCAGAGAGGGGTGAACTCCTTTATCATCTTGGTATTGTTGTGATTTTGCTGTGTTATTTGATGCACTTTATATTGCTGTGTATTTGTTTATAACACATATTTAAGCATTTAAAATAACCTTTCCTCTCACATGAACATTGACAAGAAGAAGCAAGAACTAAACACATAAACCAATTTGCATATTTAACACATGAAGCAAGGTCCTGTTAAGAGTTATTTTATGAGGTAGAGGGTGCTTGCATAGCATAACAAGTCAGCCTTCTATTTTCAGATCAGTCCATTTATGCGGGCACAACCAAGGCTATTGAATGCCTTGATAGATTATTGGCACCCAGATGTAGAGGCCTTCATGCTTGAAGGTCAATCGTTGACTTTGATGACAGAGGACATATACTTCTTGACTGGCCTCTTGAGGAGAGGAGAACTAGTCAACTTCCACACATTTCCTTCAGGGCCTCATAACATAGTAGAGATGATTGGGATCCATTGTGAGGTAGGGACTGACAAAGTGGGCACACAGGTGCCGATCAACAAGATATCTAACCTATCACTGAAAGTGATAGTACTATTGATTGGGCATATCAATGGATCCACTGCACTTCACCAAGCATCCTGGGCGCATATGCATTATGTGGTGGAGTGCTTGAATGCACACATGTTTGATTGGAGCATGAAATTACTTGACTGCATGAAAAGGTAGTTGACTGAGTGTCGCATGCAGAGGCACAAAAACTTTGGATTTGGGACCATACTTTGTGCATTCTTCTTCGAGAGGGTGCCCAGTATTATCCCTTGAGAGATAGTACGAGGGCACACAGCCACATTCCCAGCTGTATGTAGATGGGCGATACTGTTTCCGTGATAGGGTGGAAAAAGGACAGTGGAGGCCTTCGATGACAAGTTCTTTGACTAGTGGTATCGCCAGATTCCAGCAATAAAAGACTACCCATATGTTGGTATCAACTTTTCCAAAGACCTGGATATGGTTGTTCCTCCTGGAGTAGTGCGAGGAGAGTTGGGTAAGTTTTTAATTTTCATATTTTTAATTTTTATTTGCTTTTATATATATCATTTTTTTTGTGTGTGTACCATAGTATCTGACAAAGATTTGTTTCTTATGTGCAGACTTGGGACCAATGTGTCCAACTGATTTTGTGAGGACCAGACGATGTCCTCGTCTAGAGGTGGGACCAGACAAAGCCGCTGAACCGGCAGGAGCAGTAGGGGGACCTCAACTTGGGGAGGCCGAGAGAGTTTTGAGGTGGGTAGAGCGGAACCTTATCGCTCTTACTTGTGCTATGCCAATGGCAGAGATTGAGGATCTGCCACCCTCCATGCAACCTCATGTAGTTGGGGTGCCATGGACTTGGGTCCAATTTTTTTGGCATTTGGCAAATGCCGTTGTACAATACGATCGGGCCAATAGGCCCCACCCTTAGCTAGGTTGGATTGTTTATGTGCCGTGAGCAATTTTGTACATTTTTGAGGGCATAAGCCCCATGACTCCTATTGTGTATATTTTTGAGCCGTTCGTGCCCACATTGTACTTTGATACATTTTTCGACATAT